>APFE030368473.1:0-27180 GCA_000404065.3 Pinus taeda
TAATTTTGCTTTCCATTTTTTCTTGCTAACCTGAATGCCTTCTCTAATGAATCAGGTTCCCAAAGGCGAACATCATGTTGGATATTATCCTTTAAAGTCCCTATGAACACATCAATCCTATGCTCCTCTGGAGTATTTTTTACCCTTATGTTCAATTTTTGGAACTCCTCAATGTGCTCCATTATTGAACCCTTTTGTTTGAGACTTATCAATTGGCTAAAAAAAGTGTTGCTTTTCGTATCCTCATAATGTGCTGTCAATTCTTCTGTAAAAATTCTCCAAGTGATAATTTGTTTATGAGAGCAAAGCCATTGATACCATATAAACTAATTTGGTTCCAAATATAAAGTTGCAATACGTACCTTTTGTGTGTTTTACAGGTTATTGAGATCGAAAAATTGCTCCATCTGTAATATCCATGTTGCGAGATCCTTTCCATCAAACTTCCTCATATCAATATTTGGAATATGGTGGGTCTTTGATCCAACATTAGATTCTATGGAATCATGATTAACATTTCTTTTGTTCTCATCATGAGTTTCCTTTACTACCCTTTCAGCATTAGTGAGCATTTCTTGTAGCAACTTATTCAACTTTATATTCAATTCTTCCATCTTATTACCCATGCCATCCATTTTATCATCCATGCCATTCATCTTAGTGTCCATGCCATCCATATTAGCTTCTATGCTTTTATTTAAACAATCCATCTTAGCTTCTACACCTTTCTTTAAACCATCCATCTTAGATTCTCTTACTTTTTGTGCAAGTAACACTTGTTGCACTTGGTCTCGTAATTTTGATATATCATGTTGCATTTCTTCCTCTTCTTCATGAGTCATGCTAGATATTTCAGGTTGCTTACTAGGTGTTTGCATTTTCTTTCCTCGGGGAATCAATTATTGATAATAATGCTTTACTATGCCCTTTGAATTCCTTCAAACTATTTTTTCAAACCAAGCTTATGCAAAAAAAAACAAAAACAATCTACACACTTTTTTTTCTTTGTTGGAGCTTGATATTGAATCTAATGTATCTATGTAATTTCGGATCATCTAGTTATAGAATTTCGACCCGTAGTAGCCCTCTGCATCCTCTTTCCAATGCCACCAGTCTGATCCAAATTGGATTCTCCAAGGAAGAATTATGCACAATCTCCCAAGATGACCTGATTATAGACCTTTCTAGAAGAGCGAGCTTGTATGAAGTGCCACGTGTCACTGTTTCAACCTTTGGCTCTGAAAAACATATCCAAGAAACTACAGTTCATCCTCTTTTTGTAACTTCTTACAAAATTTCAATCTGATGCTTAGAGAGAAAGTTATGACAATTTTCCCTAGGTCAAGTGTTTGGAATGTAAGTCAAGAGTCTGCAAAAGACCAACTTCCTCAAATCATATCTCTGTAAATATAGTGCGAAAAGATCTGAAATTCAGACCTGAGGTTTAGTGTGATTTCGTCTCATATGGGTTTTAGTTTTTCACTTCTGAAATTTCGCTGAAAAAAGTTATAGCGAAAATTCCACGATGACCTATTTGGAGCAGCGAAACCATAGAATCCAAAGCTCTGATACCAAATGTTATGAAACTAGCTCACAAAAAGATAGAAAAGATAGATGAATGCCTTAGAATTCATCCTCTTCAAGGGGGCAACCTCCTTTACATTACACAATGAATAATTCTTGGATGATTCAAATGAAAAACCTCCTTTCTATATATAGGAGTCTAAGGAGTCCACAATATAACCAGCCGACCTAACAATAATAATATAAAGGCACAAAAATAACAATAGAGGGATTCTATGGGGCATAGTAATAACAATATGGGGATAATAGGGGCACAACAATAATAATAAGGGATACAACTACAATATTAATGGGTGCATCACTAGTATTATGGGGACCTAACAAACAATATTTTCAATCCATGCCATTTCCGCAACAAAATTCTGCATATCCATTATCCATGCCATTTCTGCAACAAAATTCTCCACTACTACTAACACAACCATAGAAATTATAGCTACCTTCAAACTAGCCCAGACCAACTCAATTACTAGCTCAACTAGTGGCAAATCCAAACAATAAAATGGATAAACCTGCATACAATGTAGAAGAAGCAACATATTTTCGAACATATTATATTCTTCCCATAAATGATGTCCATTTAAGGTCTTGAAAGATTCTTAAAAAGGATTCCCCTCCAATCATAGAAGAGCCAAATGAGCAAGGAGAACAGCCTAAAACATCACAATCCGAAAAACAAATTTAGGAAGGAAAAACTATTATAAATCAAACACCACCTTATCCAGAGAGGTAAGTAGAGCAACAAATTGAAATGAACCTTCCTAAATTTGACATTTTGGATGAAATCAAAAATGCTTATGTAAAAAATCCTTTATTGAAAGCAATCAAAGAGATACCAATATATGCTAAAACAATAAAGGAATTATGCATTAAGAAAACTGGTGAAAAGAAGAAGGATCCTACTACAATCCAAGTCATTGGCAAATTAGCAAGCCTTATGTCAACAAAAACAACAATAGAAAAGTATATTGATCCTGGTATCCCTATGGTTACTATTTCAATAAATAATTTCTTGGTTCCAAACACATTGATAGATTTGGGAGCTGCTATAAATGTAATGACTATGGAGACAATGAAGTATCTGCATTTAAACAACATTAGATCAACTTCTACAATCCTAGAGTTAGCAGATAGATCTAAAGTTGTACCAAAAGGAATACTAGAAGATATTATATTCTATTTGAATTCATGGAAATATCCTATTGACTTTCTCATCTTACAGCCAAAAACAAATTTGGGAGGACATCCTCTAATCTTAGGCATACCATGGTTAGCCACAGTTGATGCCTTTATAGGATGAAGATCTGGAAGTATGATTATTGCATATGGAGATGAATGGAAACACATTACACTTTATTCACCTGCACAATCACCTTCTTTAGAATCAATGCTTGAAGAACAACAACAACAACAAACTAAATCAGTTCTATGTATAAATCAAGTCTTTGAACTTAGAGAAGAAGAAGAGAATGAGGATTTAATGGATATTTCCATCTCAGAACCAAATATTTCAGAGTAGCTTAGAGAGATTCAATACGAAGCTGCAAGTAATCTTTTGAACCAATGTTTTCAGGAAACTTGTACAATCCAATCCTTGCGAAGCTCCTTTACAAACATTTTCCCTGTAAACACAATTACCAATTCAACAACAAAAACAATTGAGATATATCCTGGAAAACATTTGAACATTGGAAACCATTTGCAATCGTTACAAGAACAACAGTTAATTGCATTATTACAAAAACATTCAAAAGCTTTTACCTGGGATTATATAGATATGCAAGGAATTCATCCCAACACATGTATCCACCACATCTATGCAGATGATCAAATTAAACCAGTAAGACAACCTCAAAGATGAATGAATCCCATGATGAAAGAAATAGTGAAGGAAGAACTGTAGAAATTGCTTGATGTTGGGTTCATCTATCCTATTTTAGACGGTCAATGGGTTTCTCCATTGGTAATTGTACCAAAGAAAAACGGGAAGTGGAGGATATGTGTAGATTACAGGGCATTAAACAAAGCAACATTGAAAGATCATTTTCCACTACCATTCATTGGCCAGGTTTTAGACTCATTAGCTGGAAAGAAATTTTTCTCCTTCCTAGATGGGTTTAGTGGGTATAACCAGATTAGAATAGCAACAGAAGACCAAGACAAAAGAACATTCACTTGCCCATGGGGAATCTATGCATATAATGTCTTGCCATTTGGATTATGTAATACACCTGCAACTTTCCAAAGAGCAGTGCTTGCAATATTTGCTGATCTAATCCATGAATGTCTAGAAGCCTATATGGATGATTTCACGATATATGGAAAAACATATGAAGATTTCTTAAATAATCTTGAGAATGTTTTAAAACGATGCATAGAAAAAAATTTGTCCTTGAGTAATGAAAAATGCTGATGTTAACATAAGGCATAGTTTTGGGACACCATATTTCCTCCTAAGGAACTAAGGCGGATCCAGCTAAAATACAAGTCATTATGAATTTAATGCCACCTACAACACAAAAGGAGGTAAGGAGTTTCCTTCGTTATGCAGGTTACTATAGAAGATTCATAGAAAACTTCAGTAAAATAGCGCTACCTCTATTCAAGTTGTTAGCAAAGGATGTTGAATTCCAATGGACAAATCATTGTCAAAATGCATTTCAAATATTGAAAGAAAAACTATCAATTGCATCCATTCTTCGAGGACCAAACTGGTCTCTATGATTTCATATTTCAACTGATGCATCTGATACTGTTATAGGTGCATCGCTTGGACAGAAGGAAAACCTATTCTATTATGCAATATATTACATAAGCAAAAACTTAACACCTGTAGAATTGAACTACACAGTCACAGAAAAAGAAATGTTAGCTTTAGTACAAGCAGTAAATAAATTTAGGTATTATATAATAGGATACCAAGTGTTCATTCATGCAAACCATTCAACAATCAAATACTTAATGAACAAATCAATCACAAATGGAAGAATAACAAGATGGTTACTGTTAATGCAAGAATTTAACACTACAATTCAAGATCGACGAGCGAAAGATAATCAAGTGGTTGATTTCCTTTCGAGATTACATTCACCCAATGATCCAAATCCAGTTGTAGATAACTTTCTAGATGAACATTTGTTCGTAATAACAGTAAAAACACCATGGTTTGCAGACATAGCAAACTATCTATCTTCTGGAAAGTTTCCGTATCAGTTTTCAAAGAAACAAAAACAAACAATCATTAAAGAAAGCTCTAGATATAGTTGGGTAAATGGCGATCTGTTTTATACTAGTTCAAATTTAATAATAAGAAAATGTGTGAGAGAAGATGAAATATTAGAAATCTTGAAAGCATGTCATGATGAACCGTGTGGTGGTCATTTTCTAGACAAACGAACAACCTACAAGGTGCTACAATTGGGCTGCTACTGGCCAACAATATTCAAAGACTCCAAGGCTTATGTCAAGTGGTGTGACAGTTTCCAAAGAGTGGGGAAACCAATAGTATCAGATGAGATGCCACCCAAACTACAAGTTCTTATAGAACCATTTGAGCAATGGGCTCTAGATTTCGTGGGACCAATAAATCAACCATGAAATGGAAAGAAGTACATCTTGGTATGTACATATTATGTAACTAAATGGGTGGAAGCAAAAGCAGTCACAAAGGCAACAAAAAACATAGTGGTCACCTTCCTCTTTGAGGAAATATTTGTGAGATATGGTGTGCTTAGACAGATTGTAACTGATCGGGGAGCACAGTTTACTTCAAATCTTGTTCAGGATCTTATGGAAAAGTATAAGATAAAGTACTGGAAATCCACTCCGTATCATCCATAGGCAAATGGACAAGGGGGAAGCAACAAATATAGTCCTAGAAACTATAATGACCAAAACAATATAGCTAAATAGGAAGGACTGGTAAAAAAATTTAAGAGATGCACTATGGGCATATAGAATAACATGGAAAAACACAACTAGGTTTAGTCCATACCAATTTGTGTATGGAAAAGAAATCTTACGGCCCATAGAATTTTAGATACACACATATAAATTGGTAGCAGAACTAGGACTACAATTGTCTGAAGCACAACAACAGCAGATAATGGAATTAAATCAACTAGATGAACATCGCCAGTAGGCAATAGAACACACAACTTTGGTATAGTAGCAACAAATGAAATGGCATGAAAAATTCATCAAGAACAAAGCATTCACCAAAGGAGATTGGGCATTACTATTTGACTCCAAATTCAAAGATTTCAAGACCAAGTTTACAACACACTGGTTAGGGTCATATGAGATAGAGGAAATCTTTGATAATGGAGCAGTTCAAATCAAAACAATTGATCAGGAATCTACATAATCTTTGGTAAATGGACATAGGGTCAAAGTTTACAATAGGCCTATCAACAAAGAAAAATTCATGAAACAACTAATACAAGAAATAGAACTAGAAATAATGGCACAAGTGAGACATGTATCTTCCAATACTCCAGAAGAATAAATATATATAATATATATATATATATATATATATATATATATATATATATATATATATATATTATATTATATTATATATATATATATATATATATATAAATAATCAAAATAAATCAAATTGCTAGTGAAAACCAGGAAACTGGCACCAAGCAAACAAGAATTCATAGAGGAAAACCAACTCATTTTGGATTTTATGAATTTACACTTTCTTGTTCTACATTTATAACAACTTTGTTTTACAAAAAATCCTCCACAGAAGCATGACTTGAGGACAAGTCATTGAATAAGCAAGGGGGAAGGTCGCACACGAAACTTAGTTGTGCAGCTGAATTGACGACGAAACTTGTATTGTTCACAGTTGGGACCTGAGATATTTTTGCAACCAATGTCAATTGGGACCTGAAATATTTTGGAAATTGATGACAATTAAGGCCTTAAAATGTTAGAAAACAACATGTGTATATTGCATGAACTTGAAATGTTAAAAAAATCATGTATACATCGCATTACAGTAGGGACCTGAGTTATTATGAAACAAATGCAGAGGGACCTGAATGACAACCGACAATCCAAGAACCAGAATCAATGAAGAATGTTAGAACAGGAAGCAAAAATAAAATCTATGTTTCAATCTATCTAAGACATTTGTTGAGAAGACCCCATCCAATATTTTCAGGGAAGTATAAGTATAGTAAGTACACAATTTTGCTCTTGTGAATTCAAATTTTTTAGAAATTTTTAGTCTTTGTTAAAATTGAGATTAGTACCTGAGTGTATATTTTCCATTCATTTCATTACCTCCACCCATTATCCTAAGTATCATCTTACATTTATTTATGTACATCCTATAACCCTCATAACCTATATACATCCTATATTCATTTCATATTCATTTCATAACCTTAACCCTAAGTATTTTTCCTCAAAGAAAAATGGATTAAAAAGAATGCAATGAGATGGAACCTGCACAAGCAAATCAAACATTAGTACCATCGAGATCATTTTAAACATGACCTAGGTGGTCATTTTAAAATTATAAGATATAATTATATAACAAAACGATATGGGCATTATGAAATATGTTGCAAGAAATAGAAAATCGAAATGATGAAAGTAATAACCTTGTCATAACGCATTGAGAAATGATATTAGTACTATATGCATGGTGTAAGTTATAATGGAAAATATGAAATGATAAGCAAGCTTATGGTAATACGATGGGGGTAAGGTTATTATCATTTCAATAAATAGCAAGCATCCACATTATGGAAGCCATTAAATCGAAATGATTTATGGGTGTATGGTTTACATATACAATGAAAAGTGAAGAATAATGAATATAAGTAGGTGTGGGTAGTGGCGAAGGTGTAAAGCGATGTCATGAATCATGCAATCAATGGTGTAAGTATAATGGTGCAAGGTTATTATTGATGTGGTTGCAAATATACCAAGCTGTATGGCCAATGGTAATGTATTGAAAATGCAATGCAAACTTTAATGAATTCATGCAGGCGAATGTGGCAATAAGTAATACGTTCAACAGACAGAGGAATGGTGCGTTGGAATGAGAAAGAAAGCCACGACTGGTACGTTGGCATTTTCCAATAGAAAGTATTTACGGCTTATCAGTCAAAGCACGGTAAACAACTAGAAACGGTCAAGAAAAAAATATTTCAAACAATAAACCTTTGAGTGCTCATTAGACCATTCTTAGAACCATTCCACCATTACCATTCTGTATTTTTTTTCCATCACATCCATTCAAGGCTCAGGAGAATAGTAGCAAGGGGTTGAGAGCATCAAAATGTTTTAACAGTGGAGGTAAGGGCAGAAATAAAATGTTGAGGCTGTGAAGAGATAAGCAGGGTAAATCGATGGAGGAAGTGCAAGTTAGGTGCCAAAAATCTCGTGGAAAACTTAAGGTAAGCTAAGATTTGATTTGTTTCTCTTGGGATGAGGATTGCAGAGGAAATGTCGGGATCCCTGTCAGTGAATCCTTTGCTAAGACTACCTGTCATTTAATGAATTTTTCTATTTATGCCACCAGTCATTAAACTGAGGCATTCAAAATGCAGATTGAATGAGCTAAGGATAACATGGAGTGCAGCTAAGAGGTCCATGAGTCAAGCATCCACAACCATTCTAACAACTATATAAATATGAACCACATGTGCATGATTACCCTTATACCATCATATCATCAATATGAGAAACATATATATACTTATCAAATATAGAATAATACTCTATAAGCATTTTTTATCATGATTCATCAGAAAAATCATTTTCATTTACTTTACAGACATTCAACTATGAACTAAGATTATTTGACATCCATCTAGGATCTATGTTATCTCATTAGCGTTATTAGTGTTATGATTTCATCAAGATACCAATTACTTTTCAATATTCATTTCTAATTCTTTCAACTAGGAAGTTCACCATTTACACCATAGGTATAATTATCTAAGTACATCGTTAAATTTCACATGAGCCTCATCATTTTGAGTCTTAATCTCTCGTTATACAGTCATTATTTAAATCTTCTATCTCAAAATTAAAATCCCTTGGTTTTACATCCATTTACCCTTTGGCTTACCGATTCTATTACCACTATATGAAATTGCATATAACACTAGGTCATCATGATTTAATTTTATATCAAGCTTAGTTTACTTGCATGAGGGTTTGTTTATCCATGTTGACTTATGCCTACGTCACTTAACAATTATCATTTTCATCCACAAAAATATTTTCTTATCTCGTCAAGTTCCTATATCAATACCACTTGTTTGCTTTATCATAAATTTGCTCTTCTTCAAGTTGTACAAAAGACTCTTTCTCATTATTTTAGATTTTGAAATAGTTGGAAACACTACTACCATCATTTTCCATGAAAAATTTAAATGTGTGGTGTTCTGTGGAAACAACCTCTTTTAACGCTGTGGGAACAAAAGTTGATCATTTTCTTTATGTGAAGTCTTACTCATGAAACAATGAGTGCAAATCAGTCAAGTACAACCTCTATTAATTGACTCTCACTTCTTTTGTCAATATGTACACAATCCTTCTCAAGGTATCTTTATAAAATTTCTAGCAACATTTATTTCCTATACTTCAACTATGATATATATATATATATGTATTCATTTAAACCTTTAAACATCTTCCTCACTTATCATCACTTGTCATTATGAAAATTCTCAACTTCATATCTTCACACTTTTAAACTATGTAAATCATCACTATGACCATTACCAATCATGTTTCCCGGTCCACTCATCAATACCCTTAAAAGAACTTTCTTCTTGATAGAAAATCCCTTCATTTCCTCCTACCCAATATTCATAGATATATTTTAATTTTTCTCCTAGTCTTAAGACATCAAAATATAAAATTGCTTGATCATACATCTTGTTATCCCTAATTCATGCATATAGTTAGTCACCTATGGAAAACTTTACAATGTGGCTCTCCCATTAGAGGGAAAAACTATTATAGATGTTGTCATCACACAACTTATCTCCTCCAATTGGTCAATTTTATTACAGATTTACTTTTTTAATCTATATCATCATACCTTCCAGGTTCCTTCAAAATGACCTTCATTATTACCATGATTATTCAACTTCATTAGTTGATTGCCAATATTTTCTTCTTTGTGTGCATCATCCTTAGATAGACCTTATAGTGATACCTTTAGAGTACCGACTTATGATTATACCAAATTCTTCCATTGTGTTCCAAAATAGGTTGCCTCTTCTTATTGATTTCTTACCCGTGTTGTGACACTTCCTCTCAGCCAGCTTAAGTATCTATCTAGCACCCTTTTTTTTTGTTTTTCTTGTTCATTTGGTCCAAGTTCGCCATAATCACATGAGCTATCATTAGTTATCATCATTAGAAAATTTGCAAGTTTCTCCTTTCCATTTCTCCTTAGACAGCTTTATCTAATATATGCAATTAACATTGGATGTCAATCCTAAAACTTCCTTTTATTTCTTAAAGCCCTTGTTGACATACTTATCTTTCCAACATCTCATTATGATAATGGGTTTATCCTTTAGGACTAGTTTCCTCCTATCTTCAAAGTTATTCTTATAACTTTTCATAATAGCTCATTGATATTGGTAGCTTTGTGAATGTCTTCTAAAGCCCAAATCCAAATTTTGATTTTTTTTTTAATATTCCCATTTTCTTTCCTTAAAATACAATTAAAAACTCAAAATGTAAAAAAAAAAACATAAATAAAATAACCATATAGGATTAATTATATAGAAATTAAAATCCTATTGTCTTTATATTTTTGACAACCACTTAAATTACAGTTAAAATAATAGTTTAAAACTAAATTAAAATTAAAAAAAAATGAAAAAATCATAATAACTTTGCTCATAAAACAATTTTAATGTGAAACTAATTTTAACTAATTATTATATTAGTAATTATTTAAACTCAATTCACATTCACTATCATAAAAAATCCTAAATTTAACTTTTTATTTTTTTATTGTAAGCAAGTTAATGATATAATTTTCTTCACACTCCTCTTTATGTTTAACCAGGAAAATTGCCGGAAGTGTGCCCCTCAGTAATCCTTAAGTAATATAATAATTAACTAGTTGAAAGACTTATGCCTCCAAAATCACTATTCGGAGACAATAACAAAAATTTCTGAAATAATATAACCAAGTCGAGAGACATTTAGACCTTTCATCTTTGAAGGTGGTATTGATAGATACTTTGTTCACTTATTTATCTGGGATCCTTCTCCAGATCAAATTAAAGGATGAGAATCTAGATGTTCACAACCACCTATCGAGTTTTACGAACTTTCACATCTACTAACTATATCAACCGGTGCACATTCAAATAATTTTTTGCATCTATTTTTCCAAAAAAAAAAATAAAATTTAGAAATAGGAAAGTGATGTTTCTATTATTTTATGATTAACAATATTCATAAATAATATTTAAAAAAGAAAATAGAAAAAAAATACCTAATTTCATTTAGAGCATGTACCAATTCTGGTGATGCTTTCCAACTTCTACCTTCATTACATTACATCAAAAATAATATACATATCATATAAATACATAAATACAATATAAATTTGATTATAGATGTTAGCTTCAGAAATATGCTTCAAATAATAAAGAAAAACACCAATTCTTATCTCCTCGTCTTTTAGCGATTAGGGCCAAAACATTAAACACGTACTTAGACTCAAATGCTTAGAATTTGTATCACACATATACTTCAATTTAAATGCATAGATTGTACTCTTCGAGATCTCATAAACATGTGTGGATGCCAGAGTATTTAATAGGCCTTGAATGCGTGTCATAAACTAGAGTGATCAAGCTTCAAGCAAATCCACAGTTGAACAGATCAGTGTACCTGAACATAGTGATAATTCTAAAGTAATTTGGGACCCACCAAACTAGCACAATCAGATCTGAAACTTATGTTCTTTGGAGGGCAGATTAGGTCTGTCAAACCAAGTAACTTCAATCCCTATACATGCCTTGTTCCAGTGGTTAAGGTCATAAGAGAGAGGCTGCAAATCTTTAATAGATGCACACTACAATGAGCTTCATAACTTTTGATTAACCCCAAAAGAATGATGAAATCAAGCTTGGATCATAGATTTGTTCAGAAGATTCCTTATTATGTGGAATAGTTTTGCTCCAAATAAATTGGCTAAAAAAAGTGTTTCTTTTTGTATCCTCATAATGTGTTATCATTTCATTCGTAAAAATAGCCCAAGTGAAAATTTGTTTACGAGAGCAAATCCATTGATACCATACAAACTGATTTGGTTCCAAATATAAAGTTTCAATGCATACCTTTTGTGTATTTTTCACATTATGGAGATCAAAAATTTGCTCCATATGTAGTATCCATGTTCTCGAATCCTTGTCATCAAACTTCCACATATTGATGTTTGGGACATGGTGGTTCTTCGATCCAATGTTAGAGTCTATGAAATCATGATTAACATTTATTTTGTTCTCATCATGAGTTTCCTTTACTACCCTTTCAACATTAGTAAGAATTTCTTATAGAAACTTTATCAAATCTTTCTTCAAATATTCCATGCCTGTCTTGAAAACTATCTTCAAATTGCCCATCTTAGTTTCCACGCCATCCATCTTAGCTTCCACACCATCCATCTTAGCTTCCACATCATTCATCTTAGCTTCTGTGCCATTCATCTTAGCTTCTACGCCTTTCTTTAAATCGTCCATCTTAGCTTCTAAGCCTTTCTTTAAATCATCCATCTTAGCTTATATTACTTTTTGTGTGAGTGACATTTGTTGTACTTGGTCTTGTAATTTTGATATATCATGTTGCATTTCTTCCTCTTCTTCATGAGTCATGCTAGAGCTTTCAGGTTGCTTACTAGGTGTTTCCATTTTCTTTCTTCATGGCATCAATTACCAATAATAATGATTCACCATGCCTTTTGAATTCCTTCAAACTAATTTTTCAAACCAAGCTTATGCAAAAACTGAAAAAAAAAACTACACATCATTTTTGTTCACTTTGTAGGAGCTTGATATTGAATCTGATGTATTTCTGTTATTGCAGCTCTTCTAGTTCTGAAATCAAGACCTGTCATAGTCCTCTGTGTCCTCTTTCCAATGCCACCAGTCTAATCGCAATTGGATTCTCTAAAAATTATTTATGCACAATCTCCCAAGATGACCTGATTATATATCTTTTAAGAAGAGTGAACTTGTATGAAGTTCGACGTGTCACTGTTTTGACCTTTGCATCTGAAACATATACACAAGCAACTGCCCATCCTTTTTCTGTAGCTTCTTACCAAATTTCAATCTGATACTCAGAGAAACAGTTATGACAATTTTCCTATGGTGACCTGCTTGGAATGTAATTCGGGGGTTTACAAAAACCCTAACTTCCTCAGACTATATCTCTGAAAGTATAGCGAGACAGGATCTAAAATTTGCAGTCAAGGTTCAGACCGGTTTCTTCTCAAATGGGTTTTTGTTTTAGCTTCTGAAACTTCATAGCGAAAGTGTTATAATGAAAATCCCAGGATGGCCTGTTTTATCTTAAATCCTGGAGCTTACAAAAACCCTAACTTCCTCACATCATATCTCCGAAAATATAGTGAGACAAGCTTTAAAATTTGGACCCAAGGTTCTGCACGATTTTGTCTTATATGAGTTCTTTTTATTTTCACTTCTGAAATGTCACAGAAAAAAATTATAGTGAAAATGCCACGATGACCTATTTGGAGTAGTGAAACCCTAGAATCCAAAGCTCTGATACCAAATGTTAGGAAACCAACTCACAAAAAGATAAAAAAAGATAGATCAATGCCTTAGAATTCATCCTCTTTGAGGGGGCAACCTCCTTTACATTACACAAATGAACAATTCTTGGATGATTCAAATGACAAAACCTCCTTTCTATATATAGGAGTCTAAGGGGACACAATATAACCAAGGCGACCTAACAATAATAATATAAAGGCACAAAAAAAAACAATATTAGGATTCCATGGGGCACAATAATAACAATATGGGGACAATAGGGGCACAACAATAACAATAAGGGATACAATGACAATAGTAATGGGGGAATCACTAGTATTATAGGGACCTAACAAATTCCTCGCTTACGCATGAAAATCAACAAACAATTCAAGACTTCATGCACCTATATGCAACGAACAATTCAATTTCTTTTCATAATAAAACAACGCTAAGAAAATTGAACATGCGACTAGTGATTTGCTTTGTAGAGAAACAAAGACAAAAAAATTTCTATAACAAAAGATTAACATTTGGATGCAAAGGTACTCTTATGCAATGAACAAAAACTTATACTCACCATCAACTTCTGGGTACATGTAGGCCTTGTTAATGGTGCACTTGGCAGATTCATTTCAATGTTTTATGCACCTCAATCAAAGCCCCCAAAATTGCTATCCTTCGTGGTAGTTGACTTCAATCAATACAAAGGAACACCATGGGACATTTCACATCCAACATATGTGCCCATTTCCCCCATCAAAAGGGGTGCACGCTGCAAGATACCACGTTGAATGACATGGGTTTTAACGATATATAAATCATAGGGAATGACATTAGACAAAGAAACTGTAAACATTGGCACCAAAGAGTAAGATAATTGAACATTCACTACCATATCAAGAGTAAGATAATTGTTAGAATTTTGAATCAATCCAACATTTCCTTTCTCACTCATCTCACGTAAGCAAGAAAATACATATCTCAATCGTAGACATTAGGAAGAATCGTTGCTTGCATCAAAAGCTCCACATGAGAATGCACTCTAGCCAACCATACACTCTATTTTCCAAATTTACCGATAGTAAACATCACCTGCTACTTAACAAAATTGCAAATATGCTTGCTTACTATTACATTTAAACTCGTATTGCTTTATGCTTATTTAGAAAAAAAAAAATCATATTTACTTTGATTTTAAAAAAAAAAGGTCTAATGCTTTCAAAATACACATCCACTAACAATTGCTATTTCTGTTTGTTTATAACCAACAAATATGGATACAAATTAATTATGCATGCTATATGAATATTGCCGATAAATTCATGAGAAACAACTTTCCTTTAAAGATATACAAATAAGAATCATGCCCCCACAATTAGTGCCTCTTTATCGTATGCGGCCAACTATAATCTTGCTAATGAAGATACGACAACTATTGAAAAGCAATCCACATCCATGAAAGAGATGCACAAAGGAAAATATGGGTTGAGTGACATGAATGACACCACAATAAACATCAATTGGTGTTGTGGATGCCATGCCTCATCATGTATATATAATGATTAGTTACTCAATGTCAATTACATTTATATCACATCATAAACATTTATGGTATATATGTTTAGTTATTCATTGTAATATTCATTGTCTATTTATATGGTATATAGAATATTGTTGTTACTTTTGTGATAACGATGGTCAACACCATATTTATTTCATCTGTTATTGACAACATACATACTTGATGTTGAGAACAACCATTTATTGAGTGTTTTGTATAAATACATGTTAATGTTGTCACTTTCAAATATAGCACTTTACGCTCATGTTATTGTCATTAAGTTCATGATTTGAGTTTTGGGTGTTTGTAATTACATCAACATCTTATTAATACAAATGAATGTAGTTATGTCATGTAGTTGTTAACGATGTCGGCTTTGTATATCTCATTTTATGTTGTTAAACTTTTATTTGGGCTCTTAAGTTTTCTATATTTATATGTAAAGCATAGTTTGATGTGCAAACAATTATTAAAAAAATTTCCACGAAAAACATGGAGCCTCCAACTTTTTCAATATAAAATATTTATGTATTTTTTTTGCATACATATTTATTAAAACAACCTCCAAATAATCATACTAATCACATCAAAATTAACTTGGTATTTGATTCGTAATTGTTCATCTTCAAAGGTTAACCTTTACCTTCCAAGGCCAACTAACACCACCAATAACAAACACCAAACAAGAGACATATCTCCAAATCAAATCCCAACTAACACCACTAATAACAAACACTAAACAAGAGACCTGTCTCCAAATGGAACCCAAAGATGATACAGCAAAATCCCCATATTCAAAATATGAAATATATGGCATACATGTCTACAAATAAATTATTCATACAACTTTCTTAATTTAACAAACCTATCTGGCCTCTTTACACTTTACACCTGTGTGGACAATTACTAATATAAATTATAAAGCACTTAATAATAGAGTTAGTCATACCAAAGCTACTACACTATTTATAAAAAGGAATCCACATGTAAACTAACCTTTTCAGTTTATGATACCAAGTAAATTGGATAGTGTTATATCTATCTAGTGCACTCTACATTAATAATAATTCTAGACATTATTAATACTAATTCATGAACTTGATTAAATAATTTTGCACATTGTTAATAATAATTCATCAACTTGATTAACAAACAATAATTCATAAACTTGATTAACAAACACAGTTAAATTTTATTAGATTTGTACAGACCAAATATGTCAAACTGGAACTCCGAGTATTTTTAATTGAAAGGGAAAATGAATTGGAAAACATAATTGAATTTGATGTATTAGAGATTTTTACCTTTTATTCTAATTTAAAAAACATAATGAATAGGGAAAACTTAAGATGATGCTTAAAATTTAATTTAATTTTATGTTTTTTTAGGAAGGGTATATTTTTTATTCATGGTTTATTAAAAAAAAATTATTTATTTTTTTTTAATGGGGAAAAAAGAAAAAATACAAGAAAAATCATAATGATGAAAAGTAAATTCATTTTATTAAAATTAATACGTAAGTAAAAGAAAATTATTTTTAATTAAATAGGAAATTTTTGATCAAATATGATACCCTTACTTATTTAGTTCCTAATAAATAAATTTTGTTTTGAGATTTTTTTTACTATTAGATTCTAACAATCTTTTGTTTCCAACATATATAATAGTTGTTATTTATTTATTATATTTAAATTTTTATTATAAATATATATATATATATATTAATATATATATTTATTTTTAATTTTAATTTTCTTTTTAAATATTAATATATAATTATAATTAATATTAATTAATATTTTAACTATTTACATGTTTATTTAATTTATTTTTTCAAGATTATTTAATTTTTTCCTTGTTAGGTCTAGTTCTTTATCTATGATAAGAAACCATAATTGATAATTCAAAACTTCTACCCGAAAACTTTGATGTGATTCATTTGATGTGATTCATCCCAAAGATCCACTTATCCAAATAGAAATTTTATTAATTAACAATAAATTACATTATATACTTTAACTTTGACATTTTTAGTGATAGTAATATTAATTACAAAGGAGAACACAAGCCAACTGAATTTTTAAATTTGTCATAAAGGAGTAAATTGGGTAGTGGTATCGCTAGTTATGCATTGAATATTCTAGATTTTAACAGCACACCAAAGCTATGTTGAAATGAAAGTGGTGACCACGGTCTACGACGGCGGAAACCACCCGCTCTCACACCGCCGCCACCACCACCACCGTTGTAGGCCACCTTACGGGATAAGAGTTTTTCTAACACGCCAAAACTCCGCGTAAAAACAATATTACACCAGCACATTTACCATGTCGTTGTCGTTATAGTTCCTTCGGCCAAAGAATTCCAATTTCACTTATAGATAATAAATCTTACACTGAAATAACTTGTTTCACCATATAATATTACAATGGTAACCAGTGAAATATTTACCACCAAAAAATTCCAAACAATAAAACTTAAATTAAAATAACTTACTTCACTAAATAATATTACACGGGTAACAAGTGAAGTGAAAATAATGATTAAGCATATCAAAAAGTGAAGTGAAAATAATGATTAAGCATATCAAAAGAGCGAAACTAAAATAATTTCTTACAAATAAATAAATATTATTAATTTTAAATTATTTAATATTATTATTATTATTATTATTAATATTATTAAATAAAGTGGTAGTTTAAATTATAAACGAAATAGGTTTTTTCACCGGAATTAATTTCAAGATTATTTGTTGTTTAAAATATATTTTTGAATGCATAAATAGATTCAACACTCTTCCAAATCCTTCCATCACTCAAATTATGCAAATTAAACAATTTAAACTCAAGTTTCTAAGAGCTTTATTGGATTTTGATTAAAATATTAACTAGAAATGAAAATTTTCATTTCCTTTATAAGTTAGACTACACTTTAATAAAGGAGTTGTCTTTAGTGCGACTTTTCGGACTAGTGCCTGAAAATCTTAAGGTGAAAATTTTGTATCATCTAAACTTGTTTTTTGACTCTATATATAGATTCAACACCCTAGAAAATCCCTACCCCTAGGTCACTTTGATTGTTCAGGTTAACCATCAAACATGTCATTTCAATAAATTCTTTTCGAATTTTAGAGAAATTACACCGAAAAAGCCCACTCAGAAAACTTCCAAAAAATCTTACTAAAAACAACTCGTTAAATAAGTCTATTTTGTTTTTTTTTTTTTTGTAAACTTAGTCATTCCTCTTTCTACATTACGATAACAAAACTTACAGCAAGCTATTAATCAGGTGGCAAGTCTGCATGTAGGAAACCAGACCTCCACATATCAATGTTATAACCAAACCAAAATTTAAAGATGTTTTTCTCCTTCATACTGTTGTAATCAAACTGTTGAGTACTGCTATTCAAAATAACTACACAAACATAACATCGTAACCATGCACATTTCATTTTTAACATCATTTTAAACAAAACCAGAGACTCATCTCTGTCCGTGGTACTACACCCAGGTTTCACCTGCTTCTGTTCCATTACCCATTTCATTTCCTACAACATTTGTTCCATCTTTAGCAGCATCACGTTGTTTCTCGCTGTCTGGACTTGGACAGCCGCAAGCTCTTTCAGGAGGGTTGCCTTTAAATTATCTACTTTCTTCCTTGTCTGCCTTTTTTCCTGTTCCTCGCTCTGTTTTCTTTCTTCTTCCTCTTCTTCTCTGACAGCCTGGTTCATTTCCATCGCCCGAGCGACCACATGTTTCATTATCCAATACTGTTGTAATGTCTTATTAAATAGAGAAATTCTGCTTTTGGTATTTCTGGGGTCAGGGATCAGCTCCTCCCATTCCCCTCTGGGGATTTCCCTATTCTCGCTAATGTTTCGCAGCTCTCGTTCCCACCCATGGATTTGAGCGCGTGTTTCCGGGGAGTTCCCAGCCATATACGCGTTTATCAGGAGCATGCTTTTCTCTGAGTTTGGCTGCCCTCCTCTCCGCTTTGGAATGCTCCTCGATCCTTGTTCCCTAATTTGAGCTTATTTAGCCTTCTTCGGAGCCATCATGCTGCGGTCGAGGAACCTTAAGATTTTCTAGGCTTGTCTACCTAGTAAGACAACAAACCACAAGTTAGTGCCTTTGAATTGTGGTTCTGTCGACATCCAAACACTTACCATCCCAACCTTGGCCTGAGGGGCCTGCCATTGCTTCTAGCTGGCAGTCCTGAGCCACCGCACTACTTCACCTACTATGCAACCCGAAACCCCTCCCCCCCTCTCAACATCCCAGGAATTCTTGCTCTGACCAGCATGGCTGGTCTCAACAAGCAGAACAATCCTCCCTCAGCTACCCATCTGATGGAGAAGGCCTATGACCCCCCAAAGGCCCAGAGAGCTTCTGCGCGAGGCCTGCCGAGGTTTATCCAGGGAGCTAACACAGATATGGAACCAGAGCCCATCGTGGCGCTCAGCAAGACCCGGCAGAGCCACCCTCCCCTCTCACCTCTCCTTTCTTATCATGAAATGACCCTGACTACTGGGGCCACAAATTTCTCCACCAGAACTCTCCTCTGCTCTGATGGGCCAGAGGTTATTCATCTCTTGGCCAGGGGAACTGCCTCCTATCCCTCTGCTAATTAAAGGCTCCCTTTTGCTAAACATTCTCAATGACAACCAAACTATTCTACCTCTATCTAACACAAGGTCCGAAAGACGGGGGGCTCAAGGAGACATACCACCTTTCTTCGCCATGACCTGAGATGCGAACTAGACATTGATCCTTGCTGCCACCTTTCACCGATCCTTCATTCTTTGTGTTGTACTGCATGAACGTTCTAATGGCCACCTCAGGCCTTTGCTTATACACTCTCCTTTGTCTTTTCATCCTACCCTCCACTTGGCCACTTGATTGCTCGGCTCTCATCCCCGCATCCTTACCTTGGGATTTGGTGATAACTAGCTATCCTCTTTTATTCTTCATTACTCCTACCTTCTCTCGGTTGCTCCTGTCGTACCCTTTCTATATCCCCGGTGCCACCTATCGTCCTTCCTCCATTTATCCCTACTTCCCATGCTCCCTTGAGTTCCTCTAGATATTTCCTTAATGATGCCTCGATTCACTCTACTTCCCCGTTAGGTGGCCCTTGCCCCATCATCTCCCCTGCTTCATCACTTGTGTCTCTCCTGTCCTCTCTTACGGATATGCTATCCATGCCTGCCCATTGCAAACTTTCCCCGCCACTATTACGTCCTATCTGGTTCTGGTTGTTTGCCTCGATATTTCCATTTCCATCCTTATCTTCTTCCAGTAATTGCTATAATTTGTCACGCTCCTCCTATAGCAGCATATCCATTCCTTCATTGTCAATCGACTTTCCTCTATTCTGACTACCCCAATTCGCCAAGCAGTTAGCTGGTTTGTTGCCCGAGCGCCACACATGTGAAGGGATGAGATAGTCTACTTTGGGAAAAAGTTTCCCTATTTCACTGATGAGCCACACCCCGCGCCAACTCTTACTAATTTTTTCGACTGGTTGTTGCTATTGTAATTGCCTTACCATGTCCACCACTAGTTTAGAGTCTCCCTCATTTTGGAGCCTCTTAATTTTTACCTGTATCGCAATTTCCAGGCCCCGCATCAGAGCATGCAATTCTGCTTCATTATTTATCGCCTCCCCGCAGTCCATTGCAAATATTCTCAGGGTGTTACCACTGTCATTTCTAAAGACTCCCCCGATACCTGCTTCTCCCGGGTTGTGTTTGGTAGCCCCGTCGAAATTTAGTTTTGTGAATCCCTATGGGGGCTGTCTGAACTTGGTTATTTCTGCCACCTCTCTAAATTGGGATTTGCGTTGGACACTCCCACTAACCATGCTCTGGTTTACCTCTAATATCTTCAGAATTCTTTCCTCCAGTTGCGACACCCGATAGTCCTTGTCTTTCCAGCTCTCCATTAAAATCGTTTCTCTCATATTTCTGAGGGTTTGCACCCATATGTCTACTCGAGCTTGGTTTTTTGCCTTGAAAATGACACTATTTCGTGCCTTCCAAATGTTCCAGATCAAGAACCCAGCAGAGAGCAGCCATGCATGATTAATCACTGGATTTTGGTAAGGTTTCCTTGGCCAATTTTCTATGTAATTAATGATGTTTTGATAATTTCTATTACAGCGTTCAAACAGTTTGCCATGGCTTTCCCATAGGATATTGTTGACTACGCATCGGTTCATCAGGTGCTCCATAGTCTCCTCTTGTGAATTATAGAGCGTGCAGCGAGATGGTCCTTGCCACCCCTTCCTTTGTATCTGGTCCCAAGTAAGTGCCCTTCCATTTAGCATAGTCTAGACAAAGAAGGACACTTTCGGCCAGTGTTTAATTTTCCATAGATTTTTCCATTTTTCGTCTCTGCCTGTTGGTTCTGGTTAACTGTGTGATAATATCCTTCTGATATTGAGAAAGTGCCTTGAATCCTAGTCCCCCATCTTAAAATATCTAACCCAGTTTTCCTCGCCAGCTTTTGAGATGCCATCTCTTTGTAATAATCTTGCCATCTGTCTGTTTCAGGGGCTGTTTCCCAGTCTTCTTTCTGCTTCCAGTTACGCCACTATCCTCCTACTCCTCGTTTCCATAATTTTCCTACCACCTTCCCCTCTGACTGGGACATGAAATCATGGATGGCTTGGAGGTTTTCTTGGAGGACGAGCCTTTCACATTGCTGCCATGATTCCTCCCAAAACCTGGCTTTATCTCCAACTCTTATCTCCCAAAAATTATAATCTTTTATAAATTCTTTGTTACCCCTTGCCAGGTTCCAAATTGCGGAGCCTCTAACCTTCGTCTGGCTTCTCATTTTGTCTTCAGGTTCCCTATTTCCTCATATTTCCTTTCCGATATCACTTTCCACAGATCTTGGCCGCCTTGGACCCACCTCCACCAAAGCTTCACCCCCATCACTTGGTTGAGAACAAAGGGGTCCCTTAATCCTAAACCTCCATCTTTGGTTAGCCTGCTAAGCCATGCCCACGAGATTAGGACCCATTTCCTAGTCTTGTTGGTTCCCTACCAAAGAAATTTTTTGAACATGGTGACCATCTTTTGACTAATGGACTTGGGGATAGCTTGACAAGAAATCTGGTAGATTGGGATAGCCTGCAAAACAACCTTTAATAGAATTAGCCTACTAGGGGCATTCAACGAGCGAAAGGTCCAATTTTCCATCTTGTTCCTGATTTTTTTAATTAAGGGTTCCCAGTTAACGGTCATGTATTGATGCTCATTCAACATAATGCCCAGGTATTTTTTCAGGAGGGTTCCAATTCTAAACCCCATGGTGCACGCCAAGAATCTTTGGATCACAAGCGGGGTGTTAAAGAAGAAAACCTCAGTTTTCTCCTTATTAATCTTTGCCCGAGTAGCTTGATTAAATTTAGATAATGTTTTAACAATCTTCTGGGCCTCCTTGAGTGTGGCTTGGCCATATAACATGATATCATCCATGAATTGCTGGTGCGAAACAGGGAGATCATTCCCACATATTCAAAGACCCTTTATATGATCTCTGGTGACCTGGGCTTTGACCAGCCTACCCAAGCCTTCCACAGCCAAGATAAAAAGGAAAGGAGACAAGGGATCTCCCTGCCTTAATCCGCGTGTTGTGTTGAAGGCTTCGGAGACGGTACCGTTCAACAAGACTAACATGACAGGGGTACTTACCATTGATAGGATCCAATTTACCCATCTTTGATCAAATCCATGGGCCTTAAGAATACTTTCCAAGAATCTCCAGCTAATGCAGTCATACGCCTTCGCCAAGTCTAATTTGATAAGCATGCCTGGGTTTCTAGAATTTTTCAGGGAGTGAATCACTTCCTAGGCCACTATGATTCCGTCTGTTATCTGTCTCCCTTTGATGAAGCCTATTTGTTCTTGCACTATGAGCTTTGGCAGGATCGTCTCGAGTCTATTTACCATAATTGAAGCTAAAAATTTATATACCACGTTACACAAGGATATGGGCCTAAATCCCTGTGGTTTGTTCGAACTTTCGTTCTTAAGGATCAATGCGAAGAGAGTGGCATTCAGTCCCTGATGCATTCTTTTAGAACACCTTGATTCCTCCACCAAATCCAGCAAGTCGTTTCCTATAAAATTCCAGGCTGCTTGGTAAAACTCTATGGTAAAACCATTAGGGCCTGGCGCCTTATTTTTTGCCATTTTGTTAACCACTTCCTCTACTTCATCCTTGGAGATTACCCTGAGTAGAGCCATGTTTTGTTCCCTGGTGACTTTCTTCAAGATATGTGTGTAGACCCTTTCTATGTCCTCTGTTCTGTTGATGTTAGGTTCTGTTAGGACTCCTTTAAAGTGCTCCACCAAGAGCTGTCCCATATCTTTCTGTTTCAACACTCTGTTTCCTTGACTGTCTTTCAATGAAAAGATTATGTTGTGATGCTAGTGATTCAGCATCGCTTTGTGAAAGAATTTGGGGTTCTTTTCTCCCTCTCTTAGCCATTCGACACGGGATTTCTGTTTCCACAGAATTTCTTCCTATTTTCGTCTTTCCTCCAGTTGATTGATTACGCTACCTTCCTCGTCAATTACCTCCTCATTCCTTCCACCTGTAATGATTTGTTGTTGTATTTCTTCTAGTCTAGTCTGGATTTTACCTTTCTCCTGTTGTATATTACTGAATTCTTCCCGATTCCAATTCTTGATTTTGTTCTTTATTTCCTTAAGTCTGAGCTGGAACGACTACATTTTGTTCCGACCCTCTGTTCCCTTCTTACTGTCATGCCACTAGTTCTTTACTTTGTCCAAGAAATCTGGGGCTCTGAGCCAAAAGGATTCAAACCGAAAGGGTCTCTTTTTATTCTGATCATTCAAAGCTATTTCTAGCTTGATTGGCGAGTGGTCAGACCCTATAAAGGGTAGGATAGAGGCTTCATAAAATATATCCAGCCCTATTATAGACTCCGATACTAGGAATCTATCTAGTCTTAACGCGATTTGTTTGGGCCCCCCTCTTCTATTATTCCAGGTGAATTTCCCATTTATAGTGGGAATATCTACCAACCTTAATTCTATTTGAACGTCTCTAAATATTTCCATCGATCTTCTCTACTTATTCCTCCTTTTTTCTCTTCTCTTGACGTGATCAGGTTAAAGTCCCCTGCGATAATCCATCTCTGTTCTTGGTGCATGTTTTTAATTTTTTCTAAATGGGTCAGGAATAGGCCTCTATCAGCCTGGGAATGGGGCCCATAGACAACCGACAACACCACCCAGTCACTTTTCCCAATGAGTCTGAATCTTCCAGTCAGGATTCTTGGCATTCCTATCCACCAATCTGATAGGACTTCTGCTGGATTCCAAATAATTGTTATCCGACCTGCACTTCATTTGGCATCAATGGTGACTTGTTCATATCGTGGTGTTATTTTGTTAAGAATTTCCTCCATCTTCTGCCCTGAAATTTTAGTTTCTTGAATAAGCATGATTTGGGGTTTGTCCTTCCTTAGTCTTGCCGCTAAATGTCTCTGTTTCCCTTTGCTGTTTAGGCCTCTAATATTCCATGGTGTCAAGATCATTGATTAATTTGGGACAGGCTTTAACACTGCTGACAGTGCTACCACTCTCCCAGTATTCACTAGCATTTCTCCCATTAATTGGATGGAATCCTTAAGATTTTTCCTTCCTCTTTTTCCCCCCCTTTACTTGGCATGTCTGATCTATTTTTCTTTCCTTCTGGCTCTCTTGATATTCTTCTCGCGTAGCTTTATCTTTTTCCAGTTTATCCTTATACTATTGAAAGGTATCTGCGTACAGCCTTTTCTCATCTTCTGGGATAAGCCTCTCATCCAAGTTCCTCCACTCATTTAGTAGTTTTCTTAGGACTTCTTCCTGTTGGCTTAAATCTTCCCTGTTTGTTTCCAAGTCCATCTCCATCTGTTCTATGGGTTCTTCCTGTTCTTTACCTTTGTCCATGGTCTCGCTTGGGGCTTTCATTTTTGTGTGGATTCTTTCACTACTCGTACTATTGTTTGACTCCTTATCTTCTTGATTTTCCATATTTTGGTCCTCCTCTTCACCCTTCTCTTATAATATTTCAAAGCTGTTTGATTTCTCAGAAGTTGATTGTTTTTCCTTCTTGTCTTCCTTGGGGATTTCCTTGGTCAATTTCCGTTTACTTTTCACCTCCTCGAATCCTTCTTGGTCCACTGGGCCTCTTTTTTGTAGGTTTCATTTCCTTTCTTCTTCTTCCCGTGTAATCGGGCACTCCTTAGCCAAATGGCCATGTTCATGGCACCTACAGCATCTAAATGGTATGTGCTCATAGTCTAGGTTTTGCTACCATACATCTTCATGATACTCTATTTCCACAGAGTCTAGGATGGGATTTGCTAAGTTCATATAGACACATATCCCAGAGTGTAAGGTGTACCTTCCCTTCTTCATGGATTCTGCTATTTTCACAAAACTTCCTATAGAGTTTCCTATCCCCTCCAAGATTTCTGGATCCAAGAAATCTACACGTAGCCCAAATAATCGAACCGAGACTAGCACTGCTAGAAATTTTTCCCTATCAGGGTTATAGCATTCCTCCCAATAACGTATAAACAGACCAACATTATAATAGAAATAGGGGCCATTTTAAAAAACTTTTTCCTTATCTTTTAGGTTTGGGAAGATTACCGTGAAAAATCCCTTCGCTTCCAGCTTGAACTCAATGTGGCCTTGGGGCTGCCATTTTTGCTGAATCCACTTAGTAAGTTCTTTTTCTGACGGCCAGACTCCCACAAACTTGCAGATAAGAGCATGATCCTTCATATAGCTTCTGTGCCCTTTCCAGTTTATTCGATGGAATCACGAACCTGGGTCTCTCCTCTGCACATGGCAGGCATTTTCCCCTTCGGTCGGCCTACCAGGTTGCTCCCAGCACCGGTCCATCGCTCTGTTTCTCCTTTTTCGCTTAACTGTTCAAACCGTCTCTTGCCACAGTATCCCTATAGGAGGGGATCTCTCCCCTCCTAACATCTTCTGTCATGCCTTTTGTCTCTTAGATGTCAACCTTTTCTTCTGCTACGTCTCTTTGGTGTCTGCGTCTTGGCCGAACCTTCTCTCCTCCCTAGGGTTTTACTGCCTTGCCACCATTAGGATTTTGGTTGCAGAGCGCTCCCTCCCATAGTCTATTTTGTTTTATTAATAATTAATATAAATTCTAATTAAAATGATTTAAAAACTAATATAAAGTATAACTAAAAAATATAAACAACACACCTAACTCTTTTTAAATATAAATATTTTGAAATAAAATTTATAATAAGATGTAAATACACATTATTTAGTCTTCAAGCCTTCACAATTATTCATTGATGTGATTATTTACGAAATATTTTCTTATAATCGATATATGGATCAAATAAGCCTAAAATGAATAATATACTAGTTTCTGTATTAAAGGTTATGTGATCAATAATGAATTAAGCATAATTTTTTTGTAGAAATCAAATAAGATAAATTTTTGGTTGAAGCTTTTAGAACCAACAAGTGTGGTTCATGATGATGACCAGATGAAGAGGAAGACCGTGACAAAGGCTTAAATAGAGAGCAATGTAGAGACCAAAATTTTAAGTCTCTACATTGCTCTCTATTTAAGCCCTTGTCATGGTATGTCTCTTCATCTCGAAGAACACTGTTGGTTTCAAATGGGTGAGCCAAAAAATTCTCTTTGTTTGATTAAAAATATATTAGTTATTAAAATTATTAAAATATAATTTATAATAAAATAGTTTAAAATTAAATTGAATCATATATATATATATATAAAAACTTGTTTATATAAAACTTGTTTTATTATTAATAATTATTATTTAGTTTCTAAGATTATTTTGATGGGACAAATTTACTTTTTTCCCTATATTTCTTGTTAATAAATTGTTTAATCTTCATCATTAGAGTTCCCCAATGGTTTGTAATGGTGCTTAATACCTTTATGCATTCAAAAATACATTTTAAATAGAAAAAAAATCTTAAAATTGTGTTGTGAGATATTGGTGAAAAAAACTATTTCATTTATAAATTAGAGTTTTTAATTGATCTAGTTCTCTACTTAAAGTGTTTGTATATTTTTCAAGTCTTGCTCTATTGTTGACCCAACCAAAAGTAGGGAAAATTTTAAGGATGAAATTTTATTTTAAAGTTTAGAAACCTTGGCCAATCTAACTAATGGCAAATATGAAAATTGTAAAAAA
>APFE030368474.1:2145-32768 GCA_000404065.3 Pinus taeda
CAATAGTAATGGGGTAATCATTAGTATTATAGGGACCCAACATCTTTTGTCTTGATGTTTTGATTTTGATAATTACTTGATGAAACGAAGATAAAAGAGCATAAGAAATTTAATAAGAACTCTAAGATATCACAATAACTATCAATATAAGAAAATATTTCTGCCTTTCTCATATTCTAACATGGTATTAGAGCTAAGGTGGAGAAGATGGAAAAAGGTAGATCGAAGATCTATTGAAAAGAGAGATATAACGGTTTCAAGAAAAGGTCACAAGGAGTAGAATATAGAAATATGACAAATTCAATGAAGGGATAAAACAAACTAGAAAGGGGCCCCAACTAGAGGGCATGGAGAAAGAGGATATAACTTATCCTCACAAAGCAAAAGGTGTTACAACTAGTTAAAGGAAAAGTCAAGAAGCCTACAGATGAAGGAGAGAAAGAGAAGTTTAGATAAACTAAAATATTGGTTATTAATGTAGTAGTAGATGGAGTAAAGGACAACCTAATCCCATATATATCCAACATAGACTCCACTCAATAAATGGATGAGGCTCTCTCTAAATTGTTCACTATCAAGAACATTACTGAAATAGTAATCCTCAATGATGAACTAAGGACAATAAACATGAAAAGAGATGATAGTGTATCATCATATTTGCAAGAATATATAGAATAAGAGATGAAATCCAAGAAATAAATGAATTTGTAAGAAAAAATGAGCTTGTAATTACTACTCTTATAGGAATACCAGAAACTTGGAGTGCTTTTGCATCATGAATTAGGAATTGGAAAGATACTCGAACATTCAAACAAATGTGGAATCCATGAAGTCAAAAAGAAGCCAAAATATCATTAGTAAACATGAATAAGGAGAACGAAGAATAAAATAACTCTAAAGCCTATTCTTCTCATCACAAGAAGAAGGGAACCTTTAATAAGTTCAAAGGACCAAAGAATAAAGTTGACCTATCCAAGATTGAATGCTCCAACTGTCATAAGATGGGTCAGTAAAAAAATCAATGTCATGATAATCCAAGAAATAAGAAGAGAGATAGGGGACAAAAAAAATATCACCAATGAAGCTCCAACTAAGAAGAATAAGGCTAAAGAATGAGAATTCAGAGACTTATACTACAAATTCCTTTCTTGCATATCCTTCTTAGCCTTCTATTGTAAGTTTTGTATTTTTTTTCCCTTTATGTTTTGATTTCTATAGTTTGTAGGTCTAACATGTTGTGTTAGAACATTTTTGAATTATTTTAAGAAGTTGTAGGTGTCCCTCAGAAATATTAAATTAAGAGGGAGCCTCCACCATTTTAAAAAAAGATAAGTGTTTTGTTCTTTGTTTCATCTTTTCATGTTTGGTTTCCTCCTTGCATCAAGATTTGCTTGTATTGTATGCAAAGATGTTATGGAGACTTCAAATGATAGACCTAAAGCATGGAAGCAATTTTGTTTCAAAGTAAGTTCAACAAGATTTGATGCCCTACAAATTTTGTTAAAGAAAAACTCAAGGTATGTCTTAAACTACAAGTTTTGTTAAGAAGTTCTCTTCATAGAAAATGTATGTTCATTCTATTTTAAAATTTTCTTTACATTACTCACAATGTTATGTATGGGGTTTTAAATATTAAATATTATTGTTAGGGTGATCTACCCTCGCTATACTATCATTTGATCATTCTTGTGAAACCCTAAATCTTAGGGTTCATTGTAAAACCCTAGCCTCTTGTTTCTAAGGGTATGTAAATGTTAATAAATGAAACCCTAGTCTAGTTAGGGATTTTTTATCGAGTCTAGAAATCCTATTCATTTGAAGGTTTTGATAATGTTGTGGTAAAAACCCTACTCCTTTTAATGTTTGTTGTTAATGTTCAAGTTATATAATAAAAACCCTATATTGTTAGGGTTTGGTAAATTAGGGTTTATAAGAAAAATCCTTGTAATAGTTATAGTGGGATCCTATGAATGAAACCATAGGTATATATTCATTTTTTTGATCGAAACCCTAGCTTGAATTGTTTGATGTTTGTGTCTAGAGTGTATCTAGTAGTTATTGATGTGAAACGAATCCTAGATATGTATATGCAATTGTTGAAAATCATGTTTTGGTTTGTGAAATCTACGGTTTGTGACAAAACCATAGTAGAGATTGATATTCTAGGAAATGATGATATTGTCATCAATTATTTAGCCTTGATGATAAAATCTAAGGGTGTGCAACAAACCCCACTAGAGTATCACATGTAAATAAAAAATTATGTTGTTGAAAGCTTAGATGTATAGTAGGATTTTTATTTGATTAAATTGTTGATATCTAAGGCTTTGTGTCATGAATATGGATTCTAGGGTTTATGACAAAACCCTAGTGTGAATTTGAAGTCTATAATATAAAAGATATGACCCATATTGATTATGAACCTAACTAGGTTTAGATATTTAAAGAAAGAATGATTTGATGCTTCCATTGTAATGACATGCTCAACATATTATAGTTTTCTTTGTGTTTCTCTATGTTTTTATTTGGTTGTACTTGTTGTTAAAGATCTGCGCATACATAATCTTCAAGGTTTTGGAGATGTTTGTAATTGAATATGATAATGAGCATGATGTAGTAAGCTATAAAAATGATGAAGATAAAGATGATCTTGATGCCATAAGAATGAAATGAAGTCTTGAAAGAATGAAGTTTCTCTGAATTTATCAAGTTTTTGATCTCTGCAAGTTGAGAGGGAGGGCATATTATGGTAGTCGTAATGAATATGTTAGGCCCCTATAACACTAGTGATTCCCCCATTACTATTGTCATTGTATCCCTTATTGTTATTATTGTGCCCCTATTGTCCCAATATTGTTATTGGTATGCCCCATAGAAACCCACTATTGTTATTTTTGTGCCCTTATGTTATTACTATTATGTTGGCTTGATTATATTGTGACCCCTTAGACTCCTATATATAGAAGGGCGGTTTAGTCATTTGTATCTTCCAAGAATTCTTCATTTGTGTAATGAAAAGGAGGTTTTCCCTTCTAAGAGGCTGAATTCTAAGGCGTTGATCTATCTTTTCTATATTTTTGTGAGTTGGTTTCCTAACATTTGGTATGAGAGCTTTGGATTCTAGGGTTTCGCTACTCCAAAGAGGTCATCGTGGAATTTTCACTATAAATTTTTGTCTAAGACGTTTCAAAAGCTACACAAAAAACCCATTTGAGCCAAAATCGTTCTGAACTTCAAGTCCAAATTTCCTAGCTTGTCTCGCTATATTTGCAGAGATATGATCTGAGGAAGTTAGGGTTTTTGTAGACTCCCGAATTACATTCCAAACAGGTGACCTGGGAAAAATCATCATAACTTTCATTTTGACCATCAGCATGAAATTTCATTGGAAGTTGCAGAAAGAGGATGGCATGTAGTTTTCTATGTATCAGTTTTAGGTACAAAGGTCAAAACAGTGGCACATGGCATGTCGTACAAGGTCGTTCTACTAAACTAGTCTATAATCAGGTCACCCTGGGAAATTTGGCATAACTCTTCCTTGGAGAATCCAATCTTGATCAGACTTGTGGGGTTAGAAAGAGGACTCAAGATGCTACCACGGAATGAGATTTCATATATTCGAGATCCACAGTTACAAAGATACAACATATTCAATATCAAGCTCTTACAAAGTGAAAAAACAAGGTGTGTAGTTTTTTTTAAATTTTGCATAAGATTGGTTTGAAAAATTAGTTTGAAGGAATTCAAAGGGAATAGTGAAGAATTATTAGCAATAATTAATTCCCTGAAGAAATAAAATGGAAACACCTAGTAAGCAACTTGAAAGCTCTAGAATGGCTCGTGAAGAACAATAAGTACAACAAATTTCACTCTCACTAAAGGTAAATGAAGCCAAGATGAATGCTGTGGAAGCTAATTTGAATGGCATGCAAGTTAAGATGAATGGTGTGGAAGCTAGTATGAATGGCATGCAAGTTAATATGGATGGCGTGGAAGCTAAGATGAATGGAATGGATGATAAGATGGAAGAATTGAAGATAAATTTGAATAAGTTGCTACAAGAAATGGTCTCTAACGGTGAAAGGGTAGTAAAGCAAACTCATGATGAGAACAAAAGAACTGTTAATCATGATTTCATAGACTCTAATGTTGGATTGAAGACCCACCATGTTCCAAAAATCAATATGAGGAAGTTTGATGGCAAGGATCCCGGAACATGGATACTACAAATGGAGCAATTTTTTGATCTCCATAATGTGTAAAACACACAAAAGGTACGTATTGCAACTTTATATTTGGAACAAAATATGTTTGTATGGTATCGATGGCTTTGCTCTCGTAAACAAATTGTCACTTGGGCAATTTTTACGAAAGTAATGATAGCACATTATGAGGATACAAAAAGCAACACCTTTTTTAGACAATTAATAAATCTCAAACAAAAGGGTTCAATGATAGAGCACAATAAGGACTTCCAAAAATTGAACATAAGGGTAAAAGATATTCCAGAGGAGCATAGGATTAATGTGTTCATAGGGACTTTAAAAGATAATATCCAACATGAGGTTCACCTTTGTGAACCCGATTCACTGGAGAAGGCATTCAGGTTAGCAAGAAGAATGGAAAGCATAATTATGGCAACCAGGAAGCCTACTACTCACAACTATAAAGATGGAAGTGTTTTTCCCTAGCCTTCCACAAACCTACAAGGTTGACACCACAACAATTGAAGAAAAGAGAGAAAAAAGGGCTTGTTATATTGTGATAGCAAATATGTAAGGTCAGAAGTGGTGCTGAGAAGAATTATTCTACATAGATTATGAAGAGGAGGAAGAAAAGGAACAAGAAATGTCAAAAGAAGAGGATATACTCCAGGAACAAACCCTACATAAAGAAGAAATGAATCCAACCATATCTTGGAATGCATTGGCTAGAATTACCACTCCTCAAGCTATCAAGATAGAAGGACATATCAAGAAGAAAAAGGTAATAGTGTTGATTGATTCAGGAAGTACCCATAATTTTATTCATTGTGAGATAGCAAAGGAATTGAATTGTTTCCTATATCTAGCACCAGAGTGTCAAGTGATGGTTTCAAGTGGAGGAACCATAACTTGCTCTAGAAAGTGCCATAATATCAAGCTATTCATCAGAGAATATGTATTGAATAGCCCGATTATTTCCATTCCAATGGCTGGTGTTGATGTTGTACTAGGAGTCCAATGGCTACAATCCTTGGGTACAATATCTTTTAATTTTCAAGAATGTTTCATGAAATTTTGTGCAGAAGGAAAGGAAGTTGAATTAAGTGGTATTGCAGGGAAATCAGGAAAGATAATTAGCTCTAATGGTATGATAAAGCTTCTAAAGAAGGAAAAACGAGGTGTAAATTGCATAATTATGTTCGTTAGAGGTTCCCACATTGAAATCATCTATTTCTCCAAATCTCCAAAAATTCTTGGATAATCATTCCAAGGTATTTGAGAGTCCCAAAGGTCTCCCACCTATTCGTGATCATGATCATGCTATTCATTTGATTCCACGAAGTGTTCCTCCAAACATCAGGCCATACAGATATTCCTATGCCCAAAAGAGTGAAATTGAACATATGGTTGCAGAAATACTAGAGGCTAGTATAATTCAACCTAGTCAAAGTTCTTTCTCTCCTCCAGTAGTATTGGTGCACAGAAGGATGGATCACGGTGCATGTGTCTGGATTATAGGGAGCTCAACAAGCTCATTATTAGAGGTAAATTTTGCATTCCTATCATTGATGAATTATTGGATGAATTGAATGGATCAATTTACTTCACCAAGTTGGATCTTAATTCAAGATATCATCAAATCATAATGAAGATTGAAGACATTTCGAAAAAAACATTTAGAACCCATGAGGGTCATTATGAATTTTTGGTCATGCCTTTTGGCCTTACCAATGAAACCTTCTACATTTCAAGGTTTGATGACTTCCATTCTCAAACCCTTCCTTAGAAAATTTGTGTTTGTATTTTTTGATGATATACTAATCTAAAACAAGTCTTGGAAGGACAATGTTGAACATGTTGACAGGGTGCTCAAACTATTGGAGGAGAAACAACTATATTCAAAAAGCTCCAAATGTTTCCTTGTAGTAAAAGAGGTGGAATATTTGGGTCATATTGTATCTCATGAAGTTGTTAAGGTAGACCCTAGCAAAATTAAAGCCATTAAGGAATGGAAAATCCCCACATCCATAAAGCATTTACGAGGATTCCTCGGTTTGACAGGGTATTCTTGCAAGTTTGTTAAGAATTACGAGAGAATAGCAACACCTCTAACAACATTATTGAAGAAAGATGCATTTTCATGGACTCGAGAAACAATAAAGGCCTTCGAACATCTTAAAGAGGAAATGTGCCAAGCACTAGTCTTAGCTATGCCGGACTTCACAAAAACCTTTATTGTGGAATGTGATGCTTCAGGAAATGGAATTGGTGTTGTTTTAATGCAAGACAAAAGATCCATTGCTTTTGAAAGTAGTCCAATCAAGGGAAATTATTTACACAAATCTATTTATGAGAAGGAAATGTTGGAAATACTACATGCACTTAAGAAATGGCAACCCTACTTAATGGGAACACAATTCAAAGTAAAAACGGATCATGATAGTATTAAATACTTTTTAGAATAAAGATTATCCTCTGAAGAGAAACAAAAATGTGTCACAAATATGTTGGGTTATGACTTTGAAATCATCTACAAAAACAGAAGCAAAATGTTGTGGTAGATGCACTCTCAAGAAAGCATGAGGATGTGGAAGGATTATTGTGCGCCATTTCTATTATCCAACCAGATTGGATAAACAAAGAAAGGGATGAATGGAAGAATAACGAAGAAGTGTGGGCACTCATTGCAAAGTTACAAAAATATCCCAATACATCTAATACAATTAGTTGGAAAAATGATTCGTTATGGTACAAACATCGCTTATACCTATGTAAGAATTCCCAAGTCAAACAAAAGATTCTTATGGAATTGCACACTTCTTCCTTAGGAGGGCACTGAAGATTTTTAAAAACTTACCAAAGGGTTAAGAAGGAACATTTTTGGGATGGCCTTAAACCAGATATTGAAAAGTTTGTGGTGGAATGTTTGGTTTTCCAAGAAAATAAAGTTGAAACAATTAAGACTCCGGGTCTATTACAACTTTTACCCATTCCAAGCCAATGTTGGGAGGAGGCTTCAATGGATTTTATCACAAACTTACCAAGTATGCACACATTTGTGCATTATCACATCCATTTAAAGCCAGTACAACTTCTACGGCATTTATGGAAACAATTCCAAAGCTACATGGAAACCCAAAGATTATTGTAAGCAACACAGATCCCATTTTCACTGGAAATTTTTTGACAGGATTATTTTCTTGTCTTGGTAATCAAATAGCTCATAGCTCATCTTATCATCCTCAATCTGATGGGAAAACTTAGATAGTAAACAAATGTTTGGAAGGATATCTTTGTTGTTTTGTATCTGATAAACATACAAAATGGGTCAAATAGTTTCCTCTGGCTGAATGGTGCTATAGCACTTCCTTCCATACTATAGCAAAAATGACCCCATTTATGGCACTTTATGGACATCATCCACCATCCATCACATCATATTTAAGAGAAAATTCTAAGGTTCAAGCAACCGAACATCACATTGAGCATCAACAACAAGTTCTCCAACTCTTAAAGGATAACCTCACATTGGCGTGGAATAGAATGAAATAACATGCAGATCAACATCGTAGCGAAAGAAGTTCTGATGTAGGTGACTCGGTATTCATATGACTACAACCATATAATCAAAATGTCCCTCAAGCAAGCTAAGAAGGATAAAAAATTATCATCGAAGTATTATGGTTCGTACAAGGTGTTGCAAAAGATTGGTACTATGACATACAAATTGGAGCTTCCTGCAGCTTCTCGAGTGCACTGAGCTTTCCATGTTTCATGTCTAACAAAGGTTATAGGTGAAAAGCTCCCAGTTCAAACAATATTTCCAGAAATTGACGAGGAAGGAAAAATCATACTGGAACCGGAAGTAGTCACAGAAACAAGAACTTGATAGCTACGAAATCAATCAATTTGAGAGTATCTCATAAAGTGGAAGAACTTATGCACTGAAGATTCCACATGGGAGGATCAAAATGATGAAGATAAATATGACCTCCATGCCATAAGAAAGAAATGAATTCTTGAAAGAATGAAGTTGCTCCGAAGTTATCAAGTTGTTGATCTCCCCAAGTTTAGAGGGAGGGAATATTGTGGTAGTCCTAATGAATACCTTGAAGTGAGAATGAAACTGAAGAATGAAAGTACTATAGACAAATGTTTAGAAAGACTTGAGAAGTATTGAGGTTGTATTTGGCGTTGTTGAAGAAATCGAAAAGAGAAACTTGCGATAAGATTGAAGATAATATAAGAAGCATCAAAATGATTAAGGACCCCAAAGGTTTATGTTTACTTGTATATATGCATTTGAAAGTTTGTTACTCATTAGGGTTGTGATTGTGAAGGATCTCTCCATAAAAATTAAACATTTGAAGCATGTTTGGATTGGTGGATATATCTAATTTAGTTGATTAAGAGAGATGAAGCATTGTAAGAGCCCTTGTGAAAATTCCATTTAAAACAATATAAATGCCAAAAATGATGGGACACATATTCCAAGATGAATGGTGGGGGAAACATACTCATGGGAATTGATTCGATTTATTATGGCTAAGGAATTTGGCAAAGGAAATGGCTAAGGCATTAAAGAGGCAAAAAGTTATTTTGGCGCATTTATTTATGAAAAAAATGGAAATTAGGAGAAAAGGAAGGTGAAAGGTCACACGTTGCATGTGAGGAGGAAAATGAAGGAAAATAATGGAAAATGACAAAAATAGAAGCCTCCTTAGTAAAAAGGTTTCTGAGGATCAGTTGGCAAGATTGGTCATTGAAGACATGATCAACTCAATTTTGGATCTCTCCCATTAATCTCTCTCTCTCTCATACTCTTTGATACTTAGAGTTTTCTTGGAACACTCTTCGAGAGTGTGGTATACATGGATTTTTGGAGCAAGAAGGAAAATGAAGAGCTCTAAATTGCAAGAAGGCATCAAGATTACTAGCTACATTGGGATTTGCTTGAAGGTACCAAGTTGCATGTATGTTTTCCTCACTATTTTTGACATGCATGACAGATGCATGTGGTTTCTTGGTTATGATTTGTCATTGGCATGGAGGATGGTCAAGATTGACAGTGGAGGGCCTAGCCTTGTCATTTCCTACATAGTGATATGATTTTGGGTTTACTTTCACTATTTTGTTTTGGTTGGTTCTCATGTTTCCTTACCTTAGGTTCAGTTACTAGTCTTGGGAGTCTTGGTTAGACAAATGCTCTCAAGGCCCTATAACAGCTTGGGCTGAGTTATTAGTCCTCAAAGTGTTGGTTGGAAAATTCTCTAGAAGCCCTAGGTGTGTTGAGTTATTAGTCATGAAAGCCCTGTATAAGTTGTGGGTTGAGTTACTAGTCCTTGAACCCTTAGTTGGACAAATGCTCTTGAAGCCTTAGAAGGATTGGATGGAAACCAATCTCATGATGGTTTTGTGATGTCTAACTGTAAGATGGAATCGTTGTTTCATGGGTAGAGGTGGATGGCCTCTCGAATCCCTAGATGATTTTTTATTGATGTTTTCTATGAGATCCCACATTCATTCTTATATTATGGCATAGGGACGAATTGTTGAAGAAATATTTGGATCAACCATTCTACGGTCAGGTCGAACATGGAAGTCCCATTCCGGGTTTGGATTTTTCATTAGTAATGAACAATTATTTTCTTTTTTTATCTCTATGAGAATTATGATGGATTATATGTTGTTTATATGGTTGTGATTTCATTGTTATTTTTGTCCCTACTATGTTGGTTATGTATGCATTTTATCACAGTAGTTATGTATGGATTTGAGCATGTTTTTACTTGTATGTGAATGGATAATGTGTTTATGACCTAATAGATGATAATGCAGCAAATGGAATGAGGGAACAATGGTTCATAGTGATTCTTAGATAAGTATAATATCCCTACACTTAACTCTATTATTTACACATATAGATTACAAGTCGATGATATGTTTGATGAAATGCCTATCATGGCTAGTAGGGATCCAGTCAAGGTCCTGAACAAGTATTTTATTTAGTACTTTCATTTCCATGTTACTTTACTAATTTGAAAAGATGAATCAGTTATCGGCAATTTCCTAACCTCTGAGCCTGAAAAATTGGCTTAAATCTTGGGGTCACTAGCACAACACTGAAAATTTTGGTCCACAGTCGCTCGTAGGTAGGCCTATGAGAGTGAATTTAGGTTGATGGTTGCTCGCTTTCCCATAGCATGAGAGCGAATACGGCCCAAGAGGCCTAAAACAACAATGGGACCCATGTACATGCTGTCTGAGTGGCTAACTTATCTTGTGAGGGATTTGTTGATGATCTTGAATGTTTGTATGGTGTGTTTGTATAGTTTCCACTTCCTTAATGTGACTTAGGAGGCCGAATCATATCATAGTGGCCTCTCATCGCATATTTACCCCGACAGACCGGTTTCTTGGGTAGATGTGGGAGGAGGGTGTTACAAGCATCTTATGGCAAGATTCTTGGGAGGAAATCTGGCCAGCCTATGTGTTGATGTTTAGATCCCAAAGTAGGGAGGGTGGCAATGTTAGTAGTCCTCTCACATTGGATACACACCAAGATCCATGGGTTGGTGGTAGATCTTAAAATCCTCATCGTACCTAGAGTGGCTAAAGCTTGAGTCCATTTTAGTACCACCAAATTAGAGCACCCTCGTGAGGTATCTAATATGTAGCAGTCTGTGTTTTGTTAATCTTCATAAAGCATATCATTTTGATATCTTCCATGTACCTCTCTATATATGTAATTATGGATATCTCCCTAGTTAAGAGGGAGTGTTGAGGAATCTAACTAGTGTCGGTATTCATAGTTGTATTTGAGTCTTGATGTTTTTATTAATAATAGATATAGTAGGCACCAAAGGTCTGAAAGCTTTCCTTAAAGATAGCAGATGTCCCAAGGTTAAGAAAGAACTTAAAGATCGAATCTCAGGGGTGCATCACCCTTTCATCGAGGGGACCATTAACAAGACTGCGAGAATCCTTATGAAGCATAATATTTCCTCAACCTTTAGACCCCTCAACACCATTCGTAGCTCCCTAAGATCTGTAAGAGACCCTGTTGACTACAAGGACATGAAAGGTGTTTATGTTATTCATTGTTCTTGTGGGACCCCCTATGTTGGTGAAATTCGGTGCTCTATTAATTAGAGGATTCATGAGCATGCAACTGACATCAAACATGGGCTAATCTGGTCTTCACCCCTGGCAGAGCACACTGAGAAGACTAAGCACCATAGATGTATTGAGGAGGCCAAGGTTATTTCTAATATTTCTTTATTTCATCAAGAACTACACTCAGTGTGGAACAAACTAGGGGAAAATACAATATAAGAGTCATATTCTTGGCTAGGAGAGGATATGTGTACACAGATTTTATGATTACTACAAAGCGAGTGTGAGAGAGAAGAATTATATAAGTATTGAAAATTTATTTCCTCTGATAGTGTTTCAACATATTTATGGAATTAGGTTGGTAAGTTTGCTAATTGTTAATATTAGAAAATTTAAATATGAATATCTTCTTATGGGAAATGGTCATGCTTATCATTTAAAATATAGAGTCTACAATTATTATGAATTTATTAGGTGCAGGGTTAGTTCCCAAGCTGAGTCGACCTCAGTCAACAACCTGGGTATAGTCCCATGTACCCCTAGATGAAAATGTGTAGATTTTCTTTAAAAAAATGTCTCACAATATGCTTCGAAGGAAAATGACAAGATGTTATGAACTAAACAAAATTTTGTGTTAGGTTTTGTAGTTGGAAACAAAAGGGGGTCATGTGGCAAACCCTCATAAATCCAACAAGGGAACAATGACATCGTAAATGGTGGTTGAATAGTAATTGATATCATTACGAATATAGGGATATTTGAGAAGAGAGACATAAATCTTATGAGATGCATTCTTTATTTAAAACAAAGAAATAAACAAGATTGACCCTACTAGGTAACAAATAATTATTTTAAGAAAATAAAAGAGAAGTTACAAATGGATAAGAAAAATCAAAACCTATGATGGACAACTATATATGGATACTAGGACTACAACCACCTTTCGACTCACTTGTGTGATCCAACATGACTAGGTTTCATAAACTGTAAGGAAGAAAATAATGCTAGTACGAAGATAATATGTGTTAAAAGTTTGTTTAATCCAAGGGATGAATTTTTTTTGTTGATGCTAGCCTTTTTGTGGATCTTCTATGGTGGCTAGGGTTTTCTTGATTTTACCTTGCTATAATTTGGAGAGTGAGATATTGTACCAATTTTGTGATAAATTTGTTCACATCTATTTCTTTTATCTACACATGTATAAAGTATCTTGCTATCCAAAATTGTGTGATTTCAAATTAAATTTTTCTTCATGCATTCTCTTCATGATTAAGTAGCTTTCAATATTTTTCATTCATGTCGATTTTGTATAACATAGGGTTGAAAATTTTAAGTGATTTAAGATAGAAATTGAGGATAAAAAAACATATCTATGTAACATAAATGATTGTAATAAAGTGATTATCAGATTTTTATGGGCTTGGGGAAGTGTACCCTAAGGGATCAAATTTGTCACAATTTGTTTGGGATCATCAACTACTCTCTCACTAGGAATATGCATAAGTGACATGTCTTTAAAATCCCAATCCAAGCTCCTTCAACAATACAACATGTTAAATTGCTCACTTCATAATAGATGATATTGCATTATCATGACCTACATGAAAATTCAACCTAAAAATATAACACTTCAAAATTGTCTCAAATGCACACATTTAAAAAAAATGGCACAACATGCTCAATATACAAAACAAAGCTCGCTCTTAAACATGGAAGTATGGCATGTGGTGGCCTATATAGAAAATTATTCTAATATACTAACAACATATTATGCCCAATCATGACTATTTGGCATATAATGGTGTATATACAAATGGGTTTCCTGACCACTTCCACCTTCACCACCGTCATTTGCATCCTTTATCCTCCTACTAGAAGAAAGGAGCTCAACATTCTTTCTTTTGGGGTGTGCTTCTTCATATTTTGTTCTTGCACTGAAGATGATCTAATAAATCACAAGATTGTTTTCCTCTTAGATGCCCCTATCCTCTCTACTATAACAGGATTTAATAGTTACAAGAGTTATAGCATATAATTTAAACAAGAAATGCTTAGACTAAAACTCATCATAAATAAAGGAAATCATAAGGGAATGATCTCATCTTGAATGTTTCACTGAGTGATGGAGACTCACCAGGTGGAGTCTTCCACTACACAACCTGATTGGAATAGATATTTATTGTTTCATCCATTGAACTACAATTGTGGGTTAGTGATAGAGGGATTACATGGGGGAAATATGGAGAAACCACTTGAGATGGAACAATGTTAGTCAAAATAGTTGTTGGGACCAACCTAGGGGTACAAAGGGGCTAGAAAATGGATGAAGCCCCTTGAGATGGTCTACTAATGCAACTTTTATGGGTGGATGAGATGGAGAAGATGGTGTAGGCACTTGATGACTAATAGAAATGGGTTATAATGATGATGGAAGTTCCAAAGTCAAGGTAAGTTAGATACGAAACATGACGGAAATGGGAGGATACTGGTGGAAAAATAATGGGAAAACAAGGAATGGCTGTTAATGATATGTAGGGTTAAGAGTGGAAATTTGGGAAAATTAATGAATGTGCATACACATTTAGAATATTTCAATTACTAAAAGGGAACATAAGAAGAAAAATCTACGAGAGATAAAACCTTTTGAGGAGAACCAAAGAAAAATGGATTAACACAAAGACTCTATGCCAAGACAAAAAGTACTTGAGTGAAAGAAGAATTGAGAAACCAACCTAAATAGACCATGGGAGAAAATACCTTCTCACTGCGGTTCTTTTCGGAGAAATCTTGCACCATAAAGAATGATACATCCTTCAAGAAAGTGGTATTGATTGGTAAGAGATTACCTCCTCTCTAATTTTATCTTACACCATGAAATATCTCCTTTTCATTATTTGAGGTGACATGCTAGTCATTCGTTGTGCAATAAGAATAGGTCCATTCAGTGGCCAAGGATCCTCAATATTACACGCCATGGATGAGACAAACGAAAACCTAAAACAAACATGTAAAGGAGTACCTTGAATTGAAACTACTAAGTGTGATTTCCAAGACTTGCTCATAGTAAGTGTGGCTCTTGTAAATAATATTGGTGGGGTGTAATGCCATGTCCTGTGCAGTAATGCATGTTAGGTGGTGGAAGAATTCCAAAAACCCGTAATGCATATTGGGTGGTGGGAAAATGCCCAAAATCCTTGCCACTGGCACAAACACCCTAACCTTAATTTTACATCATATTTATATATAAAGATAAAGTAATTTATAGTGAAAAGTCTCTAATTCCCTCTATAATTCCTTCCTCTTTTTAGTGTGAGGGAGATGGGTAATTACTCCTTGAGTCAATATGGAAGCTTGTAATTCATTCCATGACATAGAATTGATAAGTAATATTAAAAGAGAAATATTAATAACAAAAAAGTGTTAGCGATAATTAAAATATTTCAATGTCCATAGTAATTGAAAACAAAAAATATAAATTTATAATTTCTTTACTGTTTAAAAATATTTCAATATCTTCTTTAAATAAAATATTTGAATATCTATCTTACATAAAATAACTGTATGGGGCTCACAAGATCTCTATAGCCCACTATGGGATAGATATTTTCAAACAACATTACATTAAAACAAATAAAATAATACTCACCTTAAATAATGTTAATAACAAAAAAATATTTCAATATGAAACATACATATTAATATGTTATCACTTTTTTTCGAGAGGAAAAAGTAGTAATTTCCTTTATTAATAAGAAAATTACATTTTGTAGACGCTGAGCATATACATATGGTGAGGCTAGGCCTGTCAAAAAACAAAAGTGATTCTGGAGTAGAAACTATTCAAAAAAAGCATTAATATGTTGTTGATCTCTTCGCAGAGAGACTAGTTCTGAGATAAAACAAGTGAAAGTATAATATTTGCATATGATCATTATGATAAAAACTTTTCATGTCAGGCCTACATTAAACTCTTGGATCTATGAATGGCCTGTGATAGTGTCGGTATGTATTACCATCTCTTTCCTCCTATATCAACCAAGTATCATCATCCATGATTCCTTGGATAGGTGGTAGGCAGCTGAGTTGTGCTCCCTTGTTCATCAGTTTCCCTCCAGGTCTAGTGTGTCTCGTAACAAGAATTTGTCCTAGCATCTTCCATGCAATGTCCTCCACTTCATCAATTTTTGCAATATGAACACCCCCTTCAAACCCATTTTTAAATGTTCCCAATCCTCGACCACCAGCAAGTACTTGACTTTTCACAACAACCTCTTTCTCTTCCGGAAACGCGTCTTTGATGGCCTGTTGCACTTCTGCAACTGAAGAGACAACAATACCTTTGGGAGCATTAACTCCATTTTTTCTCATCAGACTTGAACCCTGGTATTCGTGGATATTGAGATGTCGAACTTGTTGTTGCTGCCATGATTGCCATGATCTGATTGGTGTAACAGCCCTGGTCAGCAGCTGACCAGCAAGCCTCTAGCCATTTTCAACATTACATTAAGACAAATTAAATAATACTCACCTTAAATAAAGTTAATAACAAAAAAATATTTCAATATGAAACATACATACTAATATGTTATCACTTAACCTTAAGTTGAAAGAAATAAAATAATAAGGGTCTTAAAAAAAGTTAATAGAAAAAAAATATTTTAATATAAGTTTAAGTATGCCATAAATAAACATTTGAGTGTCCCCTTTAAATAACATAATTTTACATCTTTATATAGAAAGGACTAAAAGTAATTGATAGTAAAAAAACTTTATTTGGTCTACTTTTTCATATGCTGAAAAAATGTAACTCTTCCCTAGTCAATATAGTCTGCATCTGACATCTAAAATAAAATTGATCTTACAACCTATTATGAAGGAGATGTGATCCTTCATGGAGCTCACATATGGTACTTTACAAACACATGGTAATAAAATAAATTATTTCAGTGTGAAGAACAAATAAAATATTTCAATTTCTACATAAAATAAAGTAAGATATGTAATTCTTTAATAGTGAAATGCACACCTTGATTAAATATAAATAAAATATTTGAACTAGATGTTGCCACTTAATGTTACATTTAAAAATATATAATAATATTTGCAGTAACAAATTAAAAGGTATAGGGGTAAAAATATAATGTAATATATATATTAACAAATTATAAAATATGCATATTATATTTGCCTAAATCTAAGAATCAAATTTAAAATATAATTTTTTCCTGAAATTTTACACTCTTATCAATATAAACATATAACAATATACCAAATATAGTAATATAAACCTATAACAATTTTCAATATACAACAATTGTAAATAAAAAATAAGACTTTTGAAATCATTAATAAAACTTTATATAATTTTTTAATCTTACCACTAAAAACCCTTGAATGTAAATAAAAAACTAAACTAAATATCAAAAAGACACGAAAAAACATTCGAATCATAAATAAACTAGTTTTCAGAATAACTCACAGTTATTATAAACACACAATCATCAAATCAACATTCAAACAATAAATAAACCAGCCATCAAAATTACCCACACTTGTTATAAACACACAATCATCAAAATAGACCTATCGTATTATGAAGCCACAGTAATCAAAGCGGCCCCGACATGTTATAATCTCACATTCATCAAAGTTGCCAAGTTCTTTAGCAAATCGGTGAATTAAAGTCTTGCAGATTTATTCCATTTCTTATTAACTTCTGAACCAACGTAACTTCCTAACAAACATAAATAATATTGGAGTATGACATTATCTAAATCCATAATCAGTAATGGAGTCGCGCTTTATGGACAAACACACATATCCAGAGCGCACAGATCAAACAATGTTACGATTAGTATCAGGCTTTGCAGGAGCACAAGGAACACATGGAAATCTATGCCATCATATGCAAATTCATGGGCATATGCCCCACTGAGAAAGCTCTGCAAACATGGATCAAATACCAATGGAAACCTAAGGGGAGCATCGATCTTCACCTTGGGTCCAAGGGTTTCTTCACGGTGGTGTTTACAAACATCGAAGACAAGGATGGAATATTCGAAGGAGGGCCCTACTTTTTTACAGTAGCAGGCCTCTATATGCGCCCTTGGGTGATGAAATTTGTTCCAGAAAGGGAGACCTTCACCTTCGTTCCTGTTTGGGTAAGGCTTTTATCGCTTCCCCTAAATTATTGCAAATATGAATCACTAGCGACTATAGGTAACAAACTAGGTCATTTTATCAAAGCCTCAGAAGCCACGAGAAGAGGCAAATATACTTGCTGTGCAAGAATTTGCGTGGAGATGGACCTTTCAGGAGCACTTCCAGACGAAGTCATCTTGGAAGTCTTTGATGAGGAATGGGTGCAGACGGTGGACTATGAGCATATCCTATTCAGATGTCATAAATGCCATGAACATGGACACTTGATCAGGGACTACACTCTCAATAAGGAAGAAGACAAAAGTAAACTAAAGGCAAAGAAGGACACTGAAAAGTTTCGAAAAGTTTCTAGCCGAGGAAAAGGAAACAAAAGAGAACCAAAGCAACAACATAAAGAGGAAAAAAGGGCCAGTCAAAACAAATTCCAAGTACTGGTTGAGATGGAAGACATGCCATTAGAAAACTAGTTTATGGAAAAAGACCCTAAGGAGAAGGAAAAAGAGGAAAACAACACTCCAAAACTTAATACCAATGAAGAGGAAGAAATCAAGATGAGTGAAACAGAGCTAGAAATGGACCAGGAAATGGTCCAAAGTGAAACAGATTTGGAGGAACATGAACTACAAGAAATTATAGATAAGGAAAACCTAGATCTCGAAGGATTTCTACAGTAGGGGACGAGGGTGGGGATAGCTTCTTTACCTCCAGATGAATGCAATAGAATACAATAGCTGTTTCTGTGGAAAACCCAGGAAAAGGGGGTAGTTAGAGGAAGAGACAACAAAGGCCACGAATACAGAGGAGTTAAAACAATGAAAGCTAATCCAAGTTTAGCAACCAAAAGTATAGGCAAGAAATGAGGAAGAAAGAAGCAGAAGGAGCTTTTAATTGAGTGTGGGAAGCTAATGATCGATTCAAGTAAGATGAAAGACCTAACTAGTTACTCCTTCACAAACCTTTAATAATGAAGTTTACATCTTCGATTATAAGAGGCCTGGGTAGTAAAAGAAAGCAAAGAATGCTAAGTGTGAGAATGAAACAGGATATGCCAGAGATAATCTTCATTTAGGAAACGAAGTGTTCCATACAGAAAATAAAAGAAATCCATAGCAAATGGCTTCAAACATTTGAGTTTTTAGAAGTCAAAGCAGATAGCACATCAGGGGGCATTCTCACTCTATGGAACCCTCAAAAAGTTAGAGTTATGGATGCAGAGGCATCCAGAAATTAATTGTCTGTAGTCATTCAACGAGAAGGGGTGGCTGAAACCTTCTTGGTCACTAATGTTTATGGTCCTCAGAGAGCAGAGGATAAACTCAAACTGTTAGAATCCCTCTCTAATCTTAGGAACAAACAAAATTACATCCCATGGATCTTGGGAGGGGATTCTAATATGATAAAATCTCTCTCTAAAAAGAAAGGAGGAACCAAAGTGCTAAACAGAGATTCCTTAGAATTTAAAATGTTAACGGAGAACTTGAAATTGGTTGACCTAGACAAAGAAAATGGCCTACTTACTTGGAACAACAAGAGAGGAGGGGAAGCCCAAGTAGCCTCTAAGTTAGATAGGTTCTTGATATCAGAAGAGCTTATGCTTATAAACAATGAAATACCAGCAAGAATTCTTCCCTTTGGTGGCTCAAATCACTGGATGATACAGTTGGAAATGAAGGGTTTGGATTCTCCAAGGAACAGACCCTTTGGATTTGAGAATATGTGGCTTGCCCACCCAGACTTCCCGAGTAATATCAAAGAGTGGTGGAGTGAGGACTTACAGATCAAAGGATCTAAAATGTTTCTCCTTCACAAAAGACTAAAGCATATTAAGAGAAAACTCAAAAACTAGAATAGGGAGGATTTCGGGAACATTTTTGTGAATAAGAAATTGGTGGAAAGGAAAATGCAGGGAATAAACTAGAAGCTGATCCAAGAAGGCTTTAAAAATGACATAAATGAATAGTATGACAAACTGAACCTGGAGTGGGAAAATCTATGGAAAAAAGAGGAAATATTCTGGAGACAAAAATCTAGAGTGTAATGGCTTAAAGAAGGGGAGTGAAATATGAGATTTTTTCATAGATCCACCATGGCCAATAGGTCATTCAATAGAATCTCAACAACAAGGGATAAAAAGGGAGAGACTCAGAATGCTCATATGGAAATTCAAAAAGTGCTTGTTCAGCATTTTCAAGACATTGCACGAGATAACAATCCAGACAGGGAAGATTCCATAAAGGAAATTACTAGATATATCCTTAAACTAGTGTCTAGAGACGACAGTTTCAACCTAAATAGACCAGTGGCAGAAGAGGAGGTGAGAGAAGTTCTCAAAGATATGAAGAATGGAAAAGAACCAGGCCCCGATGGTTTTAATGTGGATTTCTTCAAATCAAACTGGACATTGTAAATGTTGTGGATGATTCCAGGGTCAATAAATATCAGGGCCCCTTCAAACCCATTTTTAAATGTTCCCAATCCTCAACCACCACCAAGTACTTGACTTTTCACAACAACCTCTTTCTCTTCTGAAAATGCATCTTTGATGGCCTGCCTCACTTCTACAACTGAAGAGACAACAATACCTTTGCGAGCATTAACTCCATATTTGCTCATCAGACTTGAACCCTGGTATTCGTGGATATTGAGATATCGGACTTGCTGTTGCTGCCACAATTGCCCTAATCTGATTGCTGTAACAGCCTTGGTAAGCAGCCGACCCGCCAAGCCCCTTGCCATTTTCAACATTACATTAAAAGAAATAAAATAATACTCACCTTAAATAAAGTTACTAACAAAAAAATATTTCAATATGAAACATACATATTAATATGTTATCACTTAACCTTAAGTTGAAAGAAATAAAATAATAAGGGCCTTAAAAAAGGTTAATAGAAAAAAAATATTTTTAATATAAGTTTAAGTATGCCATAAATAAACATTTGAGTGTCCCCTTCAAATAACATAATTTTACATCTTTATATAGAAAGGACTAAAAGTAATTGCTAGTAAAAAAACTTTATTTGGTCTACTTTTTCATATGCTGAAAAAATGTAACTCTTCCCTAGTCAATATAGTTTGAATGTGACATCTAAAATAAAATTTATCTTACAACCTATTATGAAGGAGATGTGATACTTCATGGAGCTCACATATGGTACTTTACAAACACATGCTAATAAAATAAATTATTTCATTGTGAAGCACAAATAAAATATTTAAATTTCTACATAAAATAAAGTAAGATATGTAATTCTTTAATAGTGAAATGCACACCTTGATTAAATATAAATAAAATATTTGAACTAGATGTTGCCACTTAATGTTACATTTAAAAATATATAATAATATTTGCAGTAACAAATTAAAAGGTATAGGGGTAAAAATATAATGTAATATATATATTAACAAATTATAAAATATGCATATTATATTTGCCTAAATCTAAGAATCAAATTTAAAATATAATTTTTTCCTCAAATTTTACACTCTTATCAATATAAACATATAACAATATACCAAATATAGTAATATAAACCTATAACAATTTTCAATATACAACAATTGTAAATAAAAAATAAGACTTTTGAAATCATTAATAAAACTTTATATAATTTTTTAATCTTACCACTAAAAACCCTTGAATGTAAATAAAAAACTAAACTAAATATCAAAAAGACACGAAAAAACATTCGAATCATAAATAAACTAGTTTTCAGAATAACTCACAGTTATTATAAACACACAATCATCAAATCAACATTCAAACAATAAATAAACCAGCCATCAAAATTACCCACACTTGTTATAAACACACAATCATCAAAATAGACCTATCGTATTATGAAGCCACAGTAATCAAAGCGGCCCCGACATGTTATAATCTCACATTCATCAAAGTTGCCAAGTTCTTTAGCAAATCGGTGAATTAAAGTTTTGCAGATTTATTCCATTTCTTATTAACTTTTGAACCAACGTAACTTCCTAACAAACATAAATAATATTGGAGTATGACATTATCTAAATCCATAATCAGTAATGGAGTCACGCTTTATGGACAAACACACATATCCAGAGTGCACAGATCAAACAATGTTACGATTAGTATCAGGCTTTGCAGGAGCACAAGGAACACATGGAAATCTATGCCATCATATGCAAATTCATGGGCGTATGCCCCACTGAGAAAGCTCTGCAAACATGGATCAAATACCAATGGAAACCTAAGGGGAGCATAGATCTTCACCTTGGGTCCAAGGGTTTCTTCACGGTGGTGTTTACAAACATCGAAGACAAGGATGGAATATTCGAAGGAGGGCCCTACTTTTTTACAGTAGCAGGCCTCTATATGCGCCCTTGGGTGATGAAATTTGTTCCAGAAAGGGAGACCTTCACCTCCGTTCCTGTTTGGGTAAGGCTTTTATCGCTTCCCCTGGATTATTGCAGATATGAATCACTAGCAACTATAGGTAACAAACTAGGTCATTTTATCAAAGCCTCGGAAGCCACGAGAAGAGGCAAATATACTTGCTATGCAAGAATTTGTGTGGAGATGGACCTTTTAGGAGCACTTCCAGACGAAGTCATCTTGGAAGTCTTTGATGAGGAATGGGTGCAGACGGTGGACTATGAGCATATCCTGTTCAGATGTCATAAATGCCATGAACATGGACACTTGATCAGGGACTACACTCTCAATAAGGAAGAAGACAAAAGTAAACTAAAGGCAAAGAAGGACACTGAAAAGTTTCGAAAAGTTTCTAGCCGAGGAAAAGGAAACAAAAGAGAACCAAAGCAACAACATCAAGAGGAAAAAAAGGCCAGTCAAAACAAATTCCAAGCACTGGTTGAGATGGAAGACATGCCATTAGAAAACTAGTTTATGGAAAAAGACCCTAAGGAGAAGGAAAAAGAGGAAAACAACACTCCAGAACTTAATACCGATGAAGAGGAAGAAACCAAGATGAGTGAAACAGAGCTAGAAATGGACCAGGAAATGGTCCAAAGTGAAACAGATTTGGAGGAACATGAACTACAAGAAATTCTAGATAAGGAAAACCTAGATCTCGAAGGATTTCTACAGTAGGGGACGAGGGCAGGGATAGCTTCTTTACCTCCAAATGAATGCAATATAATACAATAGCTATTTCTGTGGAAAACCCAGGAAAAGGGGGTAGTTAGAGGAAGAGACAACAAAGGGCATGAATACAGAGGAGTTAAAACAATGAAAGCTAATCCAAGTTTAGCAACCAAAAGTATAGGCAAGAAATGAGGAAGAAAGAAGTAGAAGGAGATTTTAATTGAGTGTGGGAAGCTAATGATCAATTCAAGTAAGATGAAAGACCTAACTAGTTACTCCTTCACAAACCTTTAATAATGAAGTTTACATCTTCGAATATAAGAGGCCTGGGTAGTAAAAGAAAGCAAAGAATGCTAAGTGTGAGAATGAAACAGGATATGCCAGAGATAATCTTCATTTAGGAAACGAATTGTTTCATACAGAAAATAAAAGAAATCCATAGCAAATGGCTTTAAACATTTGAGTTTTTAGAAGTCAAAGAAGATAGCACATCGGGGGGCATTCTCACTCTATGGAACCCTCAAAAAGTTAGAGTTCTGGATGCAGAGGCATCCAGAAAATACTTGTCTGTAGTCATTCAACGAGAAGGGGTGGCTGAAACCTTCCTGGTCACTAATGTTTATGGTCCTCAGAGAGCAGAGGATAAACTCAAACTATTAGAATCCCTCTCTAATCTTAGGAACAAACAAAATGGCATCCCCTGGATCTTGGGAGGGGATTCTAATATGATAAAATCTCTCTCTAAAAAGAAAGGAGGAACCAAAGTGCTAAACAAAGATTCCTTAGAATTTAAAATGTTAACGGAGAACTTGAAATTAGTTGACCCAGACACAGAAAATGGCCTACTTACTTGGAACAACAAGAGAGGAGGGGAAGCCCAGGTAGCCTCTAAGTTAGATAGGTTCTTGATATCAGAAGAGCTTATGCTTATAAACAATGAAATTACAACAAGAATTCTTCCCTTTGGTGGCTCAAATCACTGGATGATATAGTTGGAAATGAAGGGTTTGGATTCTCCAAGGAATAGACCCTTCAGATTTGAAAATATGTGGCTTGCCCACCCAGACTTCCCGAGTAATATCAAAGAGTGGTGGAGTGAGGACTTACAGATCCAAGGATCTAAAATGTTTCTCCTTCACAAAAGACTAAAGAATATTAAGAGCAAACTCAAAAACTAGAATAGGGAGGATTTCGGGAACATTTTTGTGAATAAGAAATCGGTGGAAAGGAAAATGCAGGGAATAAACTAGAAGCTGATCCAAGAAGGCTTTAAAAATGACATAAATGAACAGTATGACAAACTGAACCTGGAGTGGGAAAATCTATGCAAAAAAGAGGAAATATTCTGGAGACAAAAATCTAGAGTGCAATGGCTTAAAGAAGGGGAGTGAAATACGTGATTTTTTTATAGATCCACCATGGCCAATAGGTCATTCAATAGAATCTCAACAATAAGGGATAAAAAGGGAGAGACTCAGAATACTCATATGGAAATTCAAAAAGTGCTTGTTCAGCATTTTCAAGACATTGCACGAGATAACAATCCAGACAGGGAAGATTCCATAAAGGAAATTACTAGATATATCCTTAAACTAGTGTCTAGAGACGACAATTTCAACCTAAACAGACCAGTGGCAGAAGAGGAGGTGAGAGAAGTTCTCAAAGATATGAAGAATGGAAAAGAACCAGGCCCCGATGGTTTTAATGTGGATTTCGTCAAATCAAACTGGACATTGTAAATGTTGTGGATGATTCCAGGGTCAATAAATATATCCTGAAAGCCCTCAATACCTACTTCATCTACCTGATTCCCAAATAGGAAATGGCTCAAACAGTAGATAAGTATCGACCCATAGCTTTGTGCAATGTGGTTCACAAGATTATATCCAAATTAGTGGCTAACATACTCAAGCCCCTCCTTCCTAAACTAGTGTCTGAGAAGCAATCTGGATATGTCGAAGGAAGGCAAATTTTGGATAACATTATTCAAGTTCATGAGGTGGTTCACTCTCTTAAAAGTAAAAAGCGGGCGGGGATGATCATGCAACTGGATATTGCTAAAGCGTATGATAAGGTCAATTGGGGATATATCAGGAAGATACTCATTACCTTCGGGTTTGATCACAACTGGATAAGATGGGTTATGGTTCTCGTAACTACTTCCAGCCTTTCTATATTGATTAATGGCTATCCCTCAGCCATCTTCTTTCCCTCAACAGGCCTGGGACAGGGAGACCTGCTCTCTCCCTTTCTCTTTGTCTTCATGATGGAAGGACTGGGTAGGGCTATCAAGCAGGCCAAAAATATGGGCAAACCCAAGGGTCTTCATGGATCGGAGAATGGACAGTCTCTTACGCACCAACAATTTGTAGATGACACCATGTTACAAGGTATTCCCACAGTCAAATAAGCAACTACCTACAAACAAATGCTCAATGCTTTTGCAAAGGCTTCAGGTATGGAAGTTAATCTCACCAAATCAAAAATATTATTATTTAATACTAACATTGCTATTCAAAGGAATATCTGAAGAATCCTAAGCTTCCAAAGGGACTCCCTCCCCTCAAAATATTTGGGAGTTCCTCCCATAGACAAGGCTATGCTTAAAAGTATTTGGGATCCTATGATAATCAAGTTGCAGGATAAAGTTAAAAAATGTACCTTCAGAGCCTTGAACTTGGCGGGAAGACTAGTTCTAACTAAGGTAGTTCTTCAATCCATCCTGATTTTCATGTTATCAACCCTTGCAGCTCCCAAAGGAGTCTTAGAAAATATCAGAAACATTCATAGAGATTTTCTGTGTGGTAAGGAGGAAATAAGGAAGAAATGGGCCCTGGTTTCCTGGGAAAAAATCTACAAACCCAAAAGCCATGGGGGTCTAGGCTTAGATGATCTAGAAATTGTAAATAAAGTTCTAGGAGCCAAGCTTTGGTGGCGATGGGTGCAAGAGCCAAGAGCCCTTTGGGCAAGGGTCTGGAAAGAAAAATATGCCAGCTCCTGGCACACTACTAATCTTATCAGAATGACGGGAGATTTAAGGGGCTCTCGTATCCGGAATAGGGCTTGGGAGAATACAAATATAGTGCAACAACACAATTTCTGTGAAATCAGAGATGGGGAGCATGCACTCTTTTGGGAGGACAAATGGAAAAAAAAACAGGTGTTGTTAAAGGAGGACTTCATAAGCCTCAAACATGAAACAAATTCCTAGGGATTGCACAAGGTTAAATATTTTTGGATCTTCCCTTAGGGACAGGACAAGTGGAGAAACTAGTGCAACATTGATTGTAGAAATAACAGCCTAATTACAACAAAAGTAGAAGAACTAAGAGGCATTTTAAAACAGAGGATGATCTTGGTCACAGAGGGGAAGGATCAACTGAGATGGGTTAATAACAGTAAAGGCACCTTAAATCTCAAGGAAGCAAAGTATATTATCCTGGGGCTAGAATCCTGCATTCCAGAAAAATCTTGAAGACAACTCTAGTCTCATCAAGGGTGGATGAAAATCAAGCTCTTTATGTGGCTAGTGCACCATAAGAAAATTTTTACTTGGGACAATATTAGGAAAAGGGGTGTCTTGGGGCCTTCTAAATCCCAGCTTTGTGAAGAGCAAGAGGATACTATGGAGCACATCCTTAATTGTTGCTCCTACACCAACTGGTTGTGGAATTCCTTCTATAACATATTCCTACAATCAGACAGGGACAAAGAGAGTATCACAAACACCCTAAATAATTGGAGGAGGAGCTTTTCAGAAAATGAGGCAATTAATCGGGCATGGGCCTTCACACTAGGATTCGTTATCTGGAATTTGTGGAAAGAACGAAATAAGAAGATCTTCAAGGAAGAAAAAGAAAACCCTCAAAAGCTTTATGATTTGATTCTAAAGCAGATTAGGGAAACTGTCATCACCTCAGTGTGTTGTAGCCCAAAGACTCCTCCCTCAACAATGAAGTTGAGAACTCTCAAATTGTTGGGATTGCATAATATCATTCCACAAGGGCTGGGCAAAGAGATAACGACTATGAATACAGAGAAAGATTGCTGGCAGCCTCCTTCGAAAAACTACCTAAAACTCAACATTGATGGAGCCTCCAAAGGTAATCCAGGAGTCGCTGGGTTTGGAGGAGTTTTAAGGAATGAAGAGGGAAGAATCCTATTAATCTTCCATAGCCATTTAGGAAAGGCAAACAATAACATGGCAGAACTGATGGCAATGGATCAGGGCCTAGTAAGTCTGACTATAAATCATAACTCAAATGTAATTAGTGAGGCAGACTCTGAAATCACGATCAACTCTGTTAAAAGAATAAGATGTGGATCCAAACCGTAGAAAGTCTCAAAGCATTGGAGACTAATCGAGGTTTATCAAAGGATTCAAGCTCACCTTCTAGATTTAGGGTTGATTAGTTTCAATCATGTTCGCAGAACTTCTAACAAGTTGGCAGACATACTAGCCAACCAAGGGGTGAACAATGAAGATTTTAGGATGGTGAAGAAGTGGCTAGATCTGCCCCAAAATCGTTTAAAGGTTCTTTTCTATAACCAAGTGGTAGAGGACATTCAAGTGGCCTGTAGTTGTGGGAGGGTTTCTAACAGAGGTGAAGTGTCCCCAGACAATGATTCCTCGACCTCTTGACTTGCCCTTTGGGTGTTATTGGTTCACAGATGGTTTTGAAACAATTCCTTTTGCCTCTCCAGATCATCCTGAGGTGATGGTAATTACGTTACATTGGAAGTGGTGGGAGAGCGCCTCCTGGAGCTATCAGATCAGTCTCCCCTATCGGCTCTGGGTGGAGACACTGGATGGTTTTGTTCTTTTGGGGCAAACTAGTAAAAGTATCGCTCTAGTGGATAATGGCGAATGGATTTTCTCTTCTCCTATAATCCTTAGGGTTTGGCACAAGTTTTACCCAGGCCTAGAAAAAGCCTTGGTCAATAATCGCTGGCAGTGGAGTTGGGGGCTTTCGCTTCCTAATTCGTATAGTGAGGTTAACAGGCAACAGGTTGAGCGGTTTTCTGGAGTTCACATAGCATTACATAAAAAAGTGGTTTCAGAGGATAGTCAGCGACTCCATTTAAAAAGTGACACATGGTGGATGGATGGATTTGAAAACCACCCCCATCACGCCTTAACGTTCGGCGAATTTGGCTGAGCGATATCAAGCACATCCGTCCATTTTTACCCAAGCCATTCGACGGTCTAGAGGGGATGAGCAATTTTGTGGCACGGAAGTGGTTTTCACAGCCCCTTCAGACAGTAAGTGGTTTCACCGTTCGGATGCGATCATTTTCAATGAGTTCCACATGGCGATGGGGTAGGGTGAAAAACCGCCCTCATCGCGAGATAACTTCAAGGTTTGTTGCCTGGTGCGATATTACTATCCTTCGTCGGATGGCCCGGGGGGTTTCAATGGTGTAGATCATCTGTGCAGTTTTGTGGTGCCTGGGGTACGGGCTTGCAGCGAGGTAATAAATTCATGGAACGTTTTGTCTTTCCCAAGAGGGATTTTCATGGATTGTGTTCTCTAGCGGTGGATCCTCCTCATCCTGTCGTTCGCTTTGGGTTTTAAGAAACCCCACGAATCTCTTTTTCTTTCTCCTGAAGAATGGTTAAGCTGGGTGGTTAGATTTAAGGAAAATTTTTGCTTCAGTCCTTTTCCTCAGTCTTTAACCTTTAAGGTTGTGTTGTAACTCTATGTATTATATTTCTTGATTAATGAATGGGAAGGTCCGAATCTTACATTAACAAAAAAAAATCATTTATTTTATAATATTATAAAGTATTTAATACATCTTTACTACAAGCAACATTTATTTTATAATACTATAGAGTATTTAATACACCTTTTAAGATATTAGTCATCCATATAACATATTAGTCATCCATATAACATACATACATCGCCATCACATTTTTTTAGATGTTGTTTTTATACATGACCTTCTAAGACTATGCCTTAGGGATCTGCTAGTGGGAAAAGAGCTTTAGGTGACTGTACTTGCCATGCATACAGGTCCCTGAACTTCTCTCTATTGCCGATTCCCGAATATTAGTCCTATTGTGGAATATTTGGGAAATCGGTAAGACCGTTGAAAAAATACTTTAGGTGACTGTACCTGCCATGCATGCGGGGAACTATTATGGCTCCAAGCCGATTATTATATTTTTCATATACGCCTTCCATCACCGCTTCAAAGCCATTGAAGTTTTTATGATGCCATTTTTTGATTGAAGGTCTGAGATTTTGTTGTTTGCTTGTTAATTAATGTTCGATGCTAATGTCTTACGTTTATCTTCTGCTTTGACTTTGGTAAGAAAAACAAAAGATGCATTCCTGATGTGTAGTCCTTAAAGAAAAACAAAAGATGAATTCCCGATGTGTAGTCCTTAAAGCAAACATTGTGGTGCTAAAAATTTCAAAGAGATGTGTTTTGCGCAGACCTGCATAACAGTTCAAGGCAACAACATTGGATTAAAAATGATTCCTCCGCAATAAGCGAAATGGAATTCATAATTCATATTCAAAATCAAATGGAATATTCAAATTCAAACACCATGATGTCATTTTGGTGTTCACACACATTTAAATTAAAAATTCATACAGTATGTATGTATGTATAGTAGGTACAATCATGGAAAACCTAAACAGTCATCTAAAGTTCTTTCTCCACACCTTGGAAGTCAAATTAGGTCTACCACATTAAAATAATTTGCATGTTCATGTTCATGTATGTATGTTCTTCTCTGCAGGTTGGATGATGGCTCCTTGTAACACCGTGTTTTCATTAAATATTTGACATGGAGAAATATCTTCATGCGAGATCCAACCAATTTTTGGCTGAGAATATTGGAGTTCTGAACACTCTAGCCACTCATGCCTTAAGAATTTTAGATGTTACTCATCTAGAGGAGGAGATAACTCATCTCTTGAGATTTTTTAGAAAGAATGGTTATAGAAATTTTCAAGGTCTTAAGTCTTTTCAAAGAGCTAGTAAGGCTCCGAGGGTTAAAAATGGTATAGATGATCTGGTTCATATTGTTAAACTTCCTTTCATCGAAGGAACCACCAACAAGATTGCTGACATCCCTAAAATGCATAAATTATTGGCTACCTTTAACCCCCTTAATACCATTAGAAGCTCCCTTAGATCTATTAAGGACCTAGTTAACCCTAAAGACATGAAAGGGGTTTATTCAATTCCTTGCTCTTGTGGGATTCCCTACATTGGGGAAATGGGTTGCTCCATTAATATTCGTATTCACTAACATGCTGCTGACCTCGGGCATAGGTGTTACCATTCGTGAGCTATTGTTGAGCAAAGAAAAATTTGCATCATCTGTGCATTGAGAACTCCAAGGTCATCGCTAGGATTGATCACTTTCATCATAGGAAGTTACCTGAGGCCATTGAAATTGAAAAGCATCTGAGGAATCTCACTAGGGATGATGGCTGGACCTTAAGTAAGAGTTGGGTTCCTGCCGTTTCTTCTTGACTTCTATGTTTTTAATGTGTTTCACTCCTTATTGTGTTTGTTTTTTCTTCATTTATTTATATTATATATATATATATAATATATATTAATATATTATTAACTATATATATAGATATATAAAGGGTCATCTATGTTTAATATTAATCATTATTCTATTATTTTTATATTAGTATTTAATATCCTTCCCAACTAATTTATTTTTTAATATTATTTTGACCTAACTAATGTGTAACATTTGTCTTATAACTAAAATTATTTATTTTACTCAACTAAATTTCTAACTGATACTTCTGGCATATGGGGCATCTCTGCTATTTATACCTAATTTCATATCTCGTTTTTCATCCTTGTCCTTAGGATGAACCACAATAGATCTTTCGAAACGTCTATTCCGAAAATTTTAGATAACAATATAATTAGTTCACATATTATAGTTAAACTAAAAATATATTAATAATATAATATAATTATTGTTTTAATAATAAATAAAATATTTCAATTTCCATATTAAATAATATAGTTTTATGTCCAATTTATATCAGAAAAAGAAACTAATTTAAATT
>APFE030368474.1:33546-43877 GCA_000404065.3 Pinus taeda
ATATATAGACTATTTCGGTGCCTTACTTATCTAATGGTGGGGAAAGAAATTTAGGTGATTATACATGTCACGCCCACAAGCTGAGCGTGTGTGACGAGCGATGGAAGGATGTCGAAATCTCGGTTAAAGGCGACGAGCTAGCATCTACGATGAGCGGCTGCTTTCGGTTAAATGCGCCCGGGGAAACATGTGACGACGAGTTGTAATGATGAGTTGCGATGAGCCATTGGGAGAGTCAAAAAATCTGAAAGTCGAAAAATCTGAAAATCAAAAAATTGAATAAGTGTGGGAAAGCATGCAACGAGTTTTCTAAGTTGTCAAAAAACCGACAAGTCTGTGGACTGACATAAGGAGTGAATAGTTTGGCAAATTGATGCAACTCTTGGAATTACTAGGCAGATTGTAACCTTAACTCCTTGGAGGATGAGTATATATCGTTGATGAGTTGGAGGAGAAAAGGCATCAACTTCAAGCATTCCAAGTGAGTTCTAACATAAGAGGACAAGGAGAGGAGAAGGCAAATAGAGGAGGCAAAGATGTAGGTAGACCGAGGGATGAAACATACAAAACGAGGACAGAAAACCTGAGTTGTATGTTTCGGTGGATTTCACTGCAGACAAGCTGCAGGTGGGAAACCCTCCCTACGAGTGAGTTGGCCTAGGCATACCTACTCGGCAAGCTGAATGAGTCGAATGGTCACTGAGCTAAATGAGTTGAACGGTCCAAACGAGTTGAACAAGTCAAATGCTCTGAACGAGCTGAATGAGTCGAACGGCCTGAACAAGTTGAACGAGCCGAATGACCTGAACGAGCTAAACGAATCGAACAGTGAACGAGATAAATGAGCAGAATGGGCCGAACAAGCCGAACCGTGAACGAGTTGAACGAGTCGAATGGTGAACGAGTTGAACGATTCGAACAGGTTGAATGAGTTGAATGAGTCAAATGATGAATGAGCTGAACGAGCGAACGGTGCATGAGTTGAACGAGTGAACGGTGCATGAGCTAAGCGAGCAAAACAATGACACAAGCTGAATGAGCAAACTGTGCATGAGCTAAACAAGTTGAACAAAGCAAGGCGAGGCTGAATGAAGGTTGACCCGGGGTGGGAGACCATGAACAGACAGGCCGAGTTGGAATTTGGCAGTTTTGTCAAGGTGAAACTGGGGTTTCTGGCAAAGACCGATGTTGTAAAAATACTTGTAAATTTGTGTTATTGTTATCATTTGGGAAACCTCTAACCAGGGAGTTGCCCCTCCCACTAAAAGAATTTTTATCTGTTGTGCATATTTATATGATGATGATGATGATGATAAATGTTATTTTCATTGTGTAAGAATGATGAATTCTTATTAGATTGCATAAAAATAATTAAGTGTTGAATGTTAGGCATAGCCCGTACTCAATAGTATTGGTCAAAAGAAATTGGGTGGCGGTGTCGCACTTGCCTATGTGCGGTTGAAGGACTATTGCCAGGATATGGGCATGACAACTGGTATCATAGGAGAGATACAACAACAGAGTTGCAATTGGGATCAAAAACCTTTGGACGAAGGCATAATTTATTATCTATACAGATCAAAAAGGAAGTTGATGGTAGATCAAGCAGGAGAACCTCAAGTTATGACAGGAGAATCCAACAAGGACATTGAATCAGTTCTCATGGATAGAGTCATGGATAGGATTGATGAAATGGCTTCTAATATAGATTCGATGAAAGTTGACTATGTCGAACATCGGGATATGGTAGCGAGGTTGCAGGTAGAGCACACGAATTTGAAGGAAGACTTTGAAGACCTCAAAATATTATATGAGTATACGAAATGGTTGTATACACAAACAGAGAAAGAAGTCAAAGATATTGGAGTTGTGAAAGACCAAGGTATGGCATAAATCCTAAAATTGCAGAAATATATTACTCATGCATGAAATGAGATAGCTATTTGGAATGAAGCAATGGGGCAAATTTTGAGTGGAGGCGTTGCTCATGTGAAAGTCAAGGAACCTCAATCCTATGATCAAAAAAGACCTGCAAAAAATCTTTGCAATTTTCTATGGTATATGGAGTAATACTTGGAGCATTTGGGAATGTATTATGATGAGGCCAAAGTGAAGGTAGTTGCTCAATTCTTGACGAAGCATGCTAAGATGTGGTGGTGAAGAAAGATGGACCAGATTTCCAATGGTGATGCTGAGGAGATCACTTCATGGGTTGATATGAAGAAAGCTTTGCAAGGCCATTTTAGTCCACAAGATGACACTTTGGATGCAAGGACAAGGATAAAGTATATGAAGGAAACAAGAAGTGTACAGGCTTATCAATGGGAATTTTCAAGTGCAATCTTGGAATTACCTGACATGGCGGAGAAGGAAAATGTGTTCAACTTCATTATAGGGTTGAAACCTTGGGCATGAAATGAGGTGAAGAGGTAGAATATCAAGACACTTGAAGAAGCTTTTGCAGCAGTTGATCACTTGGTAGAGCACTATGATGAAGGAACCGAAGAACGGAAGAAGAATACTAAGACGCTGAAAGAGAAATATACAAAGTAGGAGACTTCAAGATTGAATGACAAGTTGAAGATGAAGAAACCGTCGAAGTGTTAAATTTGTGAAGAGCCACACACGGTGAAGAATTTTCTTTCAAGGCTGAAAGTGGTAGTAGTAGCACAATCCAATACAAAGAAAATAAAGAAGAAACTTCTGTTGGGGTTATTCATATTTTAGGAGTTGCAGTAGCTACGAAAGAAATCTCACGATGAGACCCTCAGAGAAACAAATTGGAGTATGTGTAGATGAAGATTTCGGAAGGAAATGTTCTCACAATGGTGGATAATGGTGCAACTCATAAATTCATGAGTGAGGATACTACAAGGAGGATTGGAGTGAATTTTTTACCAATTCAAGCACAGTTGAAACAAGTAAACTCTCCACTTGATTTAGTGATTAGTGTAGCTAAAATGATCAATGTATGCATAGGTGAATGATTTTTGAAGGTTGATTTCACAGTTGTATAGATAAATGATTATGAAGCTTTACTCAGAATGGAATTTATGAAGCAGTTTGAAGCTATGATAGTTCCCACATGAAGAAGTTGTATATTTACAACAGATGTGAAGGTGATCTTATTGGTGTGCCAACCATAGGGACTACAACAGTCGATTGTAAGGTGACAACTATGGATGTGAAGGAAGTCAAGCAAGATGAGGAGGTATATAAGAGGTTGTCTTGTAAGGAGGAAAAACTTATGGAGCAACCATAGGTGATTATAGTGTTTTCTCATAGTACCTTAGATCTATCAAGCAGACTACAGGTAATGGAGAAAGATGGGTATGCTAGGCTCGAGATTTAGACAAAGAGTCAAGAAGCATACTTGCATAGATTAGAGGTGGAAGATCCTGCAAAATGGATTGAGATAATATGCGAGGAATAGGGAGATCCTTTGGCCTCCACTCCCTCCCCTTCTTCTTAGACTAACACGGGGATGGGGCTCATTGTTAGTTGCTCATGGTTATGAGTCTCCAACATTTTGAGCAGGCATCTCGAGACTTTGTCATACACCCTAGGCTACTTCATAACAACATTCATTCCATCTAGGATTTCAATGTGTCTTCCAAAGGTATGACATATCTTACTAATGCATAAACCAAACCCTAGAAACCATTAAAACAATTATAGATCTACAAAGAGTCTAATATCCTTTCAAAATACACATGTTAGACTTCTTACTAGTGATTCATACAAATCCTAGATTTCATAGAGAATCAATCAAAGTCAATCACAACTTACTCATTAACCTAACCAACTTCTACTAGGGTTAGTTTTTCCCCTAGATTTTCAATCAACCATCAAACAGTCAATAACATGACCAACTACCAGTAGGGTTAGTTTGCAAACCCTATATTTCCAAGCAATAATCACAATCAACCAAAAATTCAAATTTCAACAATCTCTTTACAAACCTCAAATCTTCATATTTCAAATATTTTACTTTGACTAAGGTTTAACTCCAAAACCTTAGAATTCCAAAATCTCAACAATCATTAAATTCATAGATCTCATATTATTAGATTTTACAGTAGACAATGTCATTACCACGATTTAACTTCAAAACTCTAGATATTCATTTTCAACTATCATCTAATGGATTTTGGATTGTAATTTCACACGTACTAGACAATTTTAGCTTCACTATGGTTTAGCTATAACACCCTAGATTTTCCAGATATCATCATCCTAGAATCTCAAACAATGAATTCTATTAAATTCTAAGACTCATGACCATCAATGACTAGGTCAACGCATATCTAGTAATTGATAACCATACATAAGAATATCATATTTCCAACAACGTCAATACATCTTGACCTAGACCAACCTAGGATTTCAATCAAAAGGACACACACACACAAAGACACACACACACACACACACACACACACACATATAATCATGCAAATACATTTCATATCATGTGTTAGTCAAACCCAACTTCACAATAATATCAAATAAGAGTTAGACACACAATCATTTTGATTACACTAGGGTTTATTAGAAAAACACACACATACCAAGTAAATCAATTCTAAGACAATATAAGGGCCTTTCTCACTCATTCCACCAAACCCTAATGAGCTAGGCTTCCAATGTAGAACATACATTCAACCAAAACCTAATGTGTTAGGGTTCCAATGTAGAAAGATAACAAACACTACATTACCCAAACTTAAAGGTTCCAGGATTTTAGACCTTATCACTCAACCCTAAGAAGTTAGGATATCGTGATCATACCAAAATCCCAAATATGACACCATCAATGTAACTTCAACTAGCATTTCACAATCATCCTTAAGTAACTTAGAATTTTAGACATTCATATTAGCATACCCTTCGGTTAGGTTCTTCTAGAACCTCTCTAGGGTTCTACATAGTCAATCAAGGATATGAATGGGGTGGGTTTATTTATCAAGAGATGGATCACCCAAATAAGAATCACTAAGATTCAACATAGCTAGTCACAATAGAGTTAGTAATAGATCATCAAATGAATAATCCTTTAAATCAATGTATTCAAAGCATACCTTTGTTTCTTGCTAACCTTGTCTTGAGAGATCTTCCTTCTTGTGGATGTTTTCCCTTTGTTTCTTGATTAACGTTTTCTTGGGAGATCCTCCTTCTTGCGGATGTTTTCCCTAATCAAGACAATAGAGGGAGAATGGTGATTAGTATTTAATATAATCAAAACTGAATGAGTACATGAACCCAATACTGAAGAAAAAAAATATGAAATACTTATCTTAACAAAGAAGGTTGCCACAATATCTTCTTTAGTCATTTTCGTATTCCTCAGCTCATTCTTCAAACTTGTACTTGACCAATGTTCTTAATAGTGAATAGCTTTGACAAGGCTTCATATATATCCTGAGCATGATCGATGTTAGCTATGTATGGGACATGATTTTCTTTTATCCTTTCCACCATTAGATTCATAGCCACCAATTCTAAATCCCTAAATTTCTCTTTTTCACCATCACTAGCTTCTTCTGTAAAATTCTTCTACATTTCTTTTACCAAATCTAGCACCTTGTTCTTCTCGAGGATTATGTCAAACCTCTTCCTCTAGTATCTGAAGTTAGATGCTCCTTCAAGCTTGTTCTCATCATTGATAGAGTTAGACATCTTCATTGAATATGATAGACTCATTTCCATAGATAGAACTCCTATGAATGGATATGCCTTTTCCTTCTTCACCAAAGCTCTGATCCTATGTTGTAAAATCAAAAAGGCAGCAAAGATTTTCTTGATCTTGATAATTACCTTTGATGTTTCTTATTGTTACGTTTCTTTATGTTTTATTTCTTTAGTTCATCAAGAAAATACCAAAAGAAACAGTAGATAAAACAATGGACACAAGATGTAGGCACATGTAAGGGAAAAACCCCCCTCGAGGGGAAAACCCAGTCAAAGTAATTCTTCCTTTCAATAGTATTCTTTGAGACTCTTCACCCTAGACCTTGACCAAACCTTCCCTCCACACCATGTCAGCCTGTAGAAGATTGACCTCTTCCCAAAAACTTTGACTATGCAACAACTTGTTTCAGTTAATAGCTTTTGGGAGCAGTCCAACTTGGAAGGATCAAATCTCCCAATCCAGAGCATGAAACAGAGAGAGACCACCACCAAAATTTCAATTTCCATTGACTCCTTAGACTCACCCAAAATCTCATTCACTTCTGCTTTCCAGCAATAAACTTTCCAAGCTACCCACTTCGCACTTCTACCCAACAAATAGATTTTTGAACATCTACCTAGTAAAGAGAATTCAAACTTGATGAGAAGTGATGCTCCAAATGAATTCGATTTACTTCCTTTTATAGGTTTATTGTGGGGTGAATAGGGTCTTAGGTCAACTTGATATTTCCTTAGGCCGACATGGTGTGGAGGTTCCATAATTCATATTTGACTCAATACTAAACCTTTTTACATGATCCAAAAGCCCAAGAAGGGTCTCTTTAAGTGTACAATAATTTGATAGACTGACTAGAAGTCCTCAATGGGGAATTTGACATAAAACATGGTGACCCAAGCATGAAACCCACGATTTAATAAGTCACAACAATAATAATAAAAATAATTTTCTTTATTCTTTTGACAAGTGCATTACATGATGACTCAAGTACATTATTGAAGACTGAACATAGTTAATTTTTCCAACCAAGCCCTCAATTTGGACAAGGAGACAAGATTAAAAACCAAGCCCATTATTTCTGTTGAATTCCCCCACTAATCGATGTTCATATGTATCCATGATGAGTAAGAAAAATTACCCAACTACATAATGAAAGCCATACCTTCGGGGTTTAAAGGCCCACCCTCAAACACATGATCATGAAAGATGGGCGAGGGTGCATAATGGTTCACTTAGGTGGTGGAGATGGTGGCACATCAAGCTATCTGGGGGTTGCAAGGGGTTGTTGGCTGTTGGTTGAAGATAGTATAGGAGAAAAATTTATCCTATGGGTGTCATGCATAGGTGGCAGGTAACAAGCACCCAAGGAATCGTCTGGAATGGTTTCGAAAGGGTTAGTTCCTTTAAGCACACCCCAAATATTCATTAAAAATTATTTCAAGCTTAAGTGTCAAAGGCTCTAAGAGTTGTACATGTGAATCTTCCATCATTTATGCAATTCGAAAACCCAAGTTTTCCTTTTGTGAAAAAGAATATTTCAAGATGCCAATCACATCCTCCAAAACTAGTAGGATAGACCCCAAGGTCTTCCTCCATATGTGGACTCATGGATATCCAAAATAAAGCAACCAAATATGTCATCTCCTTTAAAAGTGAACTAATTTCACCTCAACAAAGGGGACAACTATTATGCTTCTTAACCTGCAAAAGATACCCAAATACAGAATATGCGAAGAAAAGAGACTGAGAACACAGAATGGCAATGACTTTATTATTCAGAGAGTAATGTTCACTTGCCTCTTCGAGGGGGCAACCTCCAATAGAGAAGAGCTCGATTACAAAAATAAGACATGATGCTCCTCGCAGGGAGTTACTATCCTTTATATATGACTCCTACGAGTAGTACCACGGGTCAATACCGCTTATTACTAATACCATCTATCTAATACTACGACCCATTTGCAACTAACTGTGGTTCCCTTATTAATTGCGGATTAACCACTTACAATTATTAATATGGGCTTTATTGACTTTTAACTATGACGTGGTCCCATTACATAGATAAGGGGGTTAGGGTGGGACCCTAACATGCCCACCCCCTTAAGACTAGCCTTGTCCTCAAGGCTGAAGCTCCAGAAACTGCTGCAGAATAGTGGTTGGCTCACAAGTTGCATCTTCTGGAGAGGTGTCTTTCCATTTGACTAGGACTTCCTTAATCATGCGGCCGCGCAATTGCTTGACTCGTCTGTCGAGGACCTGTTCCGGTTGAAGCCAAATGGATCCTTCTTCGTCCAACTCCGATAGACTCGTCTGAATTCTGCAATTATTCCCAATCACTTTCTTGAGGCATGAGACATGAAAAACTGGATGGATTTTTGCAGTAGGTGGCAAAGACAACTTGTAGGCCACTTCTCCAATGCATTGAAGTACTTGATATGGTCCGTAGAATTTGGGAGAGAGTTTCTTACATCCTTTATCTTTGAGTGATGTTTGCTTATATGGTTGGAGTCGTAAAAAGACCTGATCCCCTTCTTGAAATTGGTGCTTTGAGCGATGCTGGTCTACCTGTTGCTTCATGCGGTTCTGAGCTTGGTGAAGATTCTCTCGAAGATGGACGAGCATAGTTGCGCAGTGTTGTAGGAGTTGATCCACTGCTTGGACTTTTGAGCAGCCCTTGAGATATGAAGTAGGTGAAGGTGGAAGTTGACCATATACTGCTTCATATGGAGTCATTTTGGTGGTGGCATGATAGTTGGTGTTATACCACCATTCTGCCAGAGGTAGCCACTGTACCCAAAGGTGTTGTTTTTCTGAAGTAAAACACCTAAGGTAGGTTTCTAGAAATTTGTTGACTGCTTCAGTTTGACCATCTATTTGCGGATGGTAGGAAGTACTGAGTTTTAATTGAGTGCCTTATATTCTGAAGAGTTCCTGCCAAAAATTGCTGGTGAAGATCTGGTCGCGGTCGGACACAATAGAAATGGGCATGCCATGCAATTTGAAGATCTGATCCATGAAAGTTTGAGCAACCAAGGTGGGTGTAAACGAGTGGGGGAGAGTGCAGAAATGAGCATAGTTCAACAATCGGTCCACAATCACCATGATGACTGACTTGTTCCCTGACTTTGGAAGACCTATAATGAAATCCATAGAAACTTCTGTCCAAATGGATGTCGGAATGGGCAATGGTTGTAAGGTGCTTGGTGTGTTGACTGTTTCCCCTTTGTGGCGTTGACAGACTTCGCATTCGGTTACAAAGGTAAGGATGTCCTTTTTCATGCCTGTTCAGAAAAATGATCTTCTGGTGCGAGCATACGAATTCTGGAAGCCCGAATGTCCTGCAATGGGAGATGAGTGTATCTCTACCAAAATGCGACTTTTGAAGGTGGATGTTGGTGATACTACGACTCTGTCCTTGTAGCGAAGAATATCATCCTGCCACGAGTAGCCCATGGTGGAATTAGGATCAACCTGTAATTGAGAAATGAGTTGAGAGAGCTCGGGGTGTGAAAACCATTCTCTGCGAGCTTCTTCAATCCATTCTGGAATGGGGAGGGAAATAGCTAGCAGGGTACTTTCCTCCTCAAATTGGCGAGATAATGAATCTGCTACACTATTGTCTTTCCCTTTCTTGTACATGATCTCATAATCATATCCCAAGATTTTGGCTAGACATTTATTTTGTTGTGGGGAGGATAGGCGTTGCTCCAAAAAATATTTAAGGCTGTGATGATCTGTGCGGATTTGGAAATGTCGCCCCAATAAATAAGGTTGCCAGGTGTCAACTGCATGTAAGATGGCCATCATTTCCTTCTTGTATGTAGATTGGCCCTGATTCTTCCCACTGAGTTGCTGGCTTGTAAAGGCCAATGGTCTCCCTTCCTGCATTAAAACTGCCCCAATACCTGTTCCTGAAGCATCAAATTCAATGATGAAAGATTTGGTGAAGTCAGGGAGTGCTAAAACTAGAGTGGAACACATGGCATTTTTTAGAGCTGTAAAGGCTTGTTGTGCTTCCTCATTCCAGAAGAAAGAATTTTTCTTTAGGAGCTGGGTGAGGGGCTTCGCTATGCGACCATAGTTGCGGACAAATTTGCGATAATAGCCTGTGAGACCCAAAAATCCGTGTAAGCTCTTCAAGGTCTTAGGTTGAGGCCATTCCTGCATTGCTTGGATATTTTTGGGGTCCACCTTGACACCCTCACGCCCCACAATGTGGCCCAATTACTCCACCTCTTCCAAGAAAAATGAACACTTGGACATCTTCACGAATAATTTATGCTTGCGTAGCAGTTGCAAGAGTAAATCTACATGCTAAAGATGTGCTGCCCAAGTGAAACTATAGATGAGGATGTCATCGAAGAAGACAAGGACAAATTTCCTGAGATATGGTTTGAGAATGTGGTTCATAAGGCTCAGAAAAGTAGAGGGGGCATTACAAAGACCAAATGGCATGACCAGGAGTTCATAGTGCCCTTCATGAGTTCTGAAAGCAGTCTTGGGGATGTCGACTTCCTTCATGCGAATTTGGCGGTAGCTTGAGCGAAGATCCAGCTTCGTGAAAAATTGAGTCCCATTGAGTTCATCCAGCAAATCATCAACCACCGGGATGGGAAATTTATCTTTGACTGTCAACTTATTG
>APFE030368474.1:46527-56837 GCA_000404065.3 Pinus taeda
CCCTATCGTACGGGCAAGTAATCTCTCCGAGTGCTGTTCTCGGTGTACTGTAGCCACAAGACGGTCGCTGGTTTATCTATGGCGAGGTTTTCAGGGAGCCTATGCGGCTTCCGATATACCCAAAGGGTACGTTGAAGACAGTCCGTGCGCGGTTCTGTCTAATGTGCTACTACTCGAAGGGGTACCCACAGGGTTTACAAGGGAGTCCAATAGACGTGACCACCTCTTGTATTTCCTGCATGCATGCCTCCCCAAATCCGCAGATTTATGCGCTCAACAACAGATCCTGTGGTTTAAAGATGCCGGAACATGTCTCGAGCCAAAAAAATAAATTGCTACTAAATGGAGATCCCACCGGCCCTGGAAAGAGCTCTGATACCACTTGTTATGCTTCTTAACCTGCAAAAGATACCTAAATACAGAATATGCGAAGAAAAGAGACCAAGAACATAGAATGGCAATGACTTTATTATTCAGAGAGTAATGTTCACTAGCCTCTTCGAGGGGGCAACCTCCAATAGAGAAGAGCTCGATTACAAAAATAAGACACGATGCTCCTCGCAGGGAGTTACTATCCTTTATATATGACTCCTACGAGTAATACCACGGGTCAATACCGCTTATTACTAATACCATCTATCTAATACTATGGCCCATTTGCAACTAAATGTGGTTCCTTTATTAATTGCGGATTAACCATTTACAATTATTAATATGGGCTTTATTGACTCTTAACTATGACGTGGTCCCATTACATAGGCAAGGGGGTTAGGGTGGGACCCTAACAACAGCCCCAAGTTTTTCATGTACAAGTCGGCCCAAAAGACTTGTGCCTTCACACATGTAGGTCAACTAAGCATCCCAAATCATGTCGACCACAAAAATAATAATTTATTTTGCACAAATGTGTGTGTGTGTGAATTTTAAAGAATAATTTATAAGTGCTCCAGTCTTCGTTGGTGTGAAGAGTTCATTTTCTGGTAATGGCAAGATGGTTGAGGCCAGTTTAACCCCATTGTAATAGAAAATATAGCATATATTTTGCTCATTTGTCAACAGAGCTAGGTCAAGATCTCTTGAGTCTTCAGTTTTGTACTAGAGAAATGCAGGGTACAAAACGGGCACATTACAACCTCTAAACCCACTTATTAGTTTATGTTATCACTGAGTACCAAGGGAGTCAATCGCTGCTGCTACAGGTCGTGATCCTTTCCACAAGATGATGAAAAAGCATTCAAAAATAAGTGATTTCTTGCACACCTTTGAAAATGTCAAGGCTTCCTAATGCACTATAGAACGAAAGTTACATGTGTTGAATTCAATCTTGGAGTGCACTCTACAAAGCCACAATAACAACTTTTCTTTTTTTTATTAATCTTAACTAGGGCATTGCTAGAATTAACTTTCTTGAACTAATAACAACTTCAAACAATCATTATAATTTACTACTATTAGCATTCACATTATTCATCATTAGAAAATTCATTCATAAGCATGAAAAAGCAGTAGTAAATCACAATAGAAACAGCAACAAGCCATGAGACAAGAGACACAAATTGGGCCTAATGACAAGGAAAACCCGACAAGGAGAAAACCCAGAAATTATTCCTTATGAGAGTGAGAGAGAGTTCATAGTACATCAATACATTAAAAGTAGAATCAACAGACTAAACAAACCAATACCCAAGAGTAAGAAGAAATTCCAAAACCCTCCTGAAATTCGTCCTCCTTTCCTTCCATAGAAATCGTTGGAGAAGACAAAAAATGTGTGATGCGAATTACCCACATGAGGAGGTGAGTGTCACAAACATATAGCCTAGTCAAGGGGTGAAATGGGTGCCTCAAAGGGACCAACTGAACTAAATTTATTATGAGGTCAACTTGTAAATTTTGGAGAGAAATTATAAATTAAAATTTGTAATTTTTTCTCCTTCCTTTTAATTTCATAGGTGTAAATGAAGACCATTGCCATCAAAACCTCGAACTTCATCTTGTTTCTATTTGTACTAATAAGAAAGCTATTGCAATAGAGAAGTGTTCTTAGTAACAAAAAACATAATGTGGGGAGAAGTCTTGACATTGTGGTCGTGGAGCATATTTTCTTCATAAATATTTATAGGGCAAAAGTGATTGAAAAATCTTCCTACACCTTTATACTTGGTTGCATCAATTATGTCACTTGTATCTTCAACCATTTCAGCTATATAATGAGAGGAAATCTTGTTGACTAAACTAGTAGGCCCATCCAAAGGAGATTGATCCTTAGACTCACATCCTACAACAAAGTGATATTCATCATTTCCAGTTCAATGCTCAACCTCCATATTGGAAATAAGCTCACCTTATTTAAAGTGGAAAGACCACCTTTAAAATCCTTACAAGATTTGTTTAAACATCATACAACCTACATGGACCTATCAGACCAGTAAATTCTACAAAGAGCTTGTACTTCCAGCTGATGAATACTTCCATAGTTTCTTTCAACACTCTCTTATACTTGTTAGATTTTGAGCGTAGACAAGAGTTTGGTTCAAATGATGTTCATGAGGCTAGCAGCATAGGTGGATTAATTATCACCAATACGTAGAAAAAATTTCTAAGTGAAATTGTCTTAATTAAATTAATTAGCGATTTTTAATTATTTTTTTATGTCTAACTTAGGGAAACAGGTTAATTAATTAGGATTAATTGAGACAAATCGATTAGCTCTAGATACTTCTATAAAAGAAAATTTTAGAAGCCGGTATGATCTTAGCCATCACTCAGAGTTAGATTATGGTCATTGATTTGTCAATGAGAGATTATAAGAGGAATTCAATGGGACCTTTAGAGATCAATTCGGTGAAATAACAACAAGGGTGCAGTGACAACGTGCGAGGCATGAACAGTAGGTTTGCAGTAGAAGAGGTTGAGGAGAGAATTTCTAGAGAAATGCTTCACAATGGTTCCAGTTTTTTCTGAGAAGGAAAGAGGAAGAACTATTTTGCAGAAGCACAATTGATATAGACATCAAGTAGCCAGTTTATTCAGTGAAAATTTCCTGAAGTTTTTTGCAATTGCCATTTATCAGTACAGTTCCCTGCATCCAATGCATGTTGGTTTCGCAATTTGTTGGAGGCGGTATTACTCATGAGATTGATTACAAGAGACAGTACGAGTTTCTAGCGAATAGTTCATATTTCCCAGATAGCCATTGCAAGTTTCAGGAGGAAATGTCAATTTCCTAAGAGAGGCCGAGTTTGTTTGCAAAGGGAAATGCTTAATTTATTAATTTGATTTGGTTAGTGTAAGTGAAGAAATAACTTGTTGAAGCTTTGATGGGGAGAGGCAAATATTTTATGTAATCCTTGATTTGTTGAAGAAATAATAAAATCCCTCATTTAGAGAACTTGTTTTTCTAAGGATGATTTGTCCAAAAATACCAGTGTAAAATTTGTGTTATTTTCTCAGTTCTTGTGATTATTTATTTATGAAAATGGAGTCGTGTTATTTTCAATATTTGTTGTGAATTAATTTTCTAGAAGACATTATCTGCAAACATAGAAGAATAATAACTAGTAACTGCAATATAATTTTCACATAGTATCAAAGAGAGTTTAATAAAGCACAGATTTGAGAGCAGAAGAAGGTTAGTGCAGGGGCACAAGAAGAGATATTGAGTGTTTATAAAAGCCAATTTGAAATTCTCCATATTTATTTTGGTTTTGTCTCTTTTATAAGGGTTCTCAGTAATGGCTTCAGCAAGACAGAGATCAAAACGGATTTGATGGAGCTTCTAACTTTGGTGTTTGGAAAGCCATAATTTCTTTGTTTCTAGAGGAGAAGGGTCTCAAAGAATATGTGACCAGTTTTTTAGTTGTACCAACATGTTTATCACAACTTGTTGCATACAAGAAGGAATATTGAAGGAAAAAGAATAATCCTTGATGGAGTTAAGGATCATATTGTTCTGCATGTCACAGATTTGGAAAAAATGAAGAAGATGTTGGATGCCATTCTAAATTTGCACCAAAATGATACCATGAATAAGAAGTTGATTCCTAGGGAGAACATGACAAATACCATATGAATAAGGGTGAAGTCTTTGTTAGCTACCTCACCAAGCTCGGTCAATAACAAGTTAGCATCTATCCAAGATCAATTAATTGATGATGAACTCATGATACTAATCTTGAATGGGCTCAAAAAGCAATGGGATGTGTTCATTCAAGTGATAAATGGACAAGATACACTTAACCAAGTTGGGATCGACTATGGAGAAATTTCACTCAAGAAGAGCTTAGACTGAGTCTTGTCAGTAGTAGTAGTAGAAATAAGCCTAAGAAGCATGAGGATAATGAGAACGTAGTCCTAGAAGAAAAGGACAAGGCCAAGAAGGGTTCTAGTAAAGGATATAAGGCAAAAGAGAAGAAAAAGGACTTGAGTAAAATCAAGTGCTTTATTTATAGATAAAATGGTCACTATGTGAGTCAATGTCCAAACTAGAAGAAGGAAGATAAGAAGAAGAAAGGGAAGTCGCAAACAAAAACTTCAACAAACATTGAAAATATATCTTCTAGACTAGATGATGAGTTCGTCATCATAGCCTGCCTCTCCAGCTCTACCGCTACAGGTGTCTGGTATATTGAGAGTGGAGCATCATGTCACATGACAGGAGTTAGATAATAATTTTCTAGTTATGAAGAAAGTGATATAGGCTTCTAGATTCAAATGGGCAATAAGTCTAAGTGCACTCCAGTTGGGAGAGGGATAGTTACCTTTCTAAGGGAGTCAAGCAAGAGTACTCATGTTACAGATGTGTTGCATGTGCCAAGTTTACATATGAACTTGAGTTCAGTTTCAACTCCTTAGGGGAAGGGATATGATGTCTACTTTTCAGGGTCAAAGGTTTATAGGAAGCACCAAGATTGGAAATTAGAGAAACATATTTGAGTGAGGAAGAACAAGTTATACAGGTTGCAGTTGGATGCTCCAAAGGAACTAGTGAGAAACAAAAGTAGCAGAGACATGGGTGAACCATGGCATATGAGTATGGGACACATCCATCATGGAGCACTTACATTTCTTAGGGAGACTATGACAGGAGTTCCAGAAGCTACTACAAAACACGATGATGTGTGTAGGGATTGCGTGCTTGGGATTTTTTCGAAACCAACGTTTCCTAATACTAACAATAGTGCCAAGGATGTGCTTGAGTTGATTCATTATAATATATGTGGCTCATTTTCTATGAAATCTCTCAGGATTTATGATTATTTTGTAACATCCATTGATGATTACTCCAGGAATACCTGGATATACTTCTTGAGACTTGAGATGAAGTCTTCAGTGGTTTCCAAGAGATTAAGGCTTTTATGGAGAACATGACACGAAAGAGGATTAAGGTGCTTCATACAGATAAAGGAGGTGAGTATGTGGAAAAATCCTTCAAATAGTTTTGGAAAGGAGGGCATCAAGAGAGAGTGGATAGTTCCATATAACCCACAATAAAATGGGGTCGCTAGTAGGAAGAATAGGACAATAGTTTGAGTAGTGAGGGTGATGTTATATGACCAAGATATGCCTAGATTTCTATGGGAAGAGGCATGTAGTACAAAATTATATATTCAAAACAAGGTACCTTACAAGGCATTGGGGAACATGACACCCAAGTATTCGAAAATTGAAAAGGAAGAAAGATTTTATTGTGTTGACAATTACTTGTGGTATTCTTGTATTCTTATTTACTTTCTTTATGTTCTTCCTTTATCTTCTTCTCATCAATCAATCATCAAATCAAAAGCATGAAGATCAATGACACTAGAAGTAGGCACTCATCCAAGGCTAAAACCCCTATATAGGGGAAAGCCCAATAAAACTCTTCCACTAATAGATTCAAATCAAATTGAGACAAACCAAGACCTTTTTGACCTAGAAAAAGTCTTCGTCCAATCACCAAGTTAGCCCTTCCTTTATGTAGACACACTCTACCAAATCCTCCAAATATTAGCTCCTCAAATATTGCTTTGATCTAGAATTTCAACACCTAGTTATAGAAATTTGGACTTGTAGTAACTACAGAAGTTTCGACCCCTGCAACTTGCCCAGAAACTCTATGAAACTCGCACGTGCGAGAGGGAGATGCTCTAAACATTGATTTAACTTCTTCCTTGAATTAGGTCGTCTTCTCCTACAATTCACTCTCCTTTTGTCCTGTTTCTCTTGTAGATTGAACTTGTTGAGTATATGCTACAAATGAGTTGAACTGTCTCTACATATGAAACTTCCATAGTGTCAAATTCGGTTTGATTTGTCTAACTTCTCCAGTATAGGGCCGGCTTAGTAAGGAGGTTCAAAATGACTATTTTTTACTCAAAATAAATTTCCTTACATGGTACAAATTTGTAAGAAGGGTCTAATAAATGTGACAAAAACTCTTTTGAGTCTTGACAAAACCTAGAAGCCTTAAATGGAGGCAATGACCTAGAAAATAAAATAATAAAGCATGAAACCCATGTTTTAATAAGAAATTTTCCTTTATAGTAAAATTTATTTTTAAGCCCCAAGGGTTAGCTCAGTTGGTCGAGTTCCCATTGCTAAGTACCTCGCCAGTTGGGAGGTCATAGGGTTGTTAGATAAACTTGACTCGGGATAGAGTCAAAGTTGACTAGGTTAAATAGTGATGGTTTCGGGGCACATGGTATTGCGCACCCACACTATTCTGTCGGTGTTATTATATGTAATGGAGCTTATAAAATACTGGAAGGACTTCATTGTAATCCAAGACCTAGAAGTGAGCGGAGAAGGCTCACTTGGTCAGATTGGCCAGGGTTTGGACCAATGCTAATGTCATGCGGAAAGAGTTAATTTTGCGGACAAAACCAACCTCCCTAGAAGCTTAAGGCTTTCTAGTGACAAACAAGACAATTAAGAACAATCCTTCTCTAAATATGCATTTACCATAGAAGAAATCAATTGTTTAGATCCTACCTATAGTCCAACGTTGTTGTAGTAGTCCAGCCTTGTCGATCCGGATGAGCTCCTCCTTCTCTTCGAAACTGCATTCACTAACAATCAAACGATTAAATATCACCTGAATATCTCATAAAATAAAACATATTTAACATACAGACCAAGGAGTATATGAAACAACTCATAAATAACAAATTGTTGGGAAGAATGGACTTATTTGTATTAATAGGAAACAAAAGAAACCATTACAACCTGAGCCTTGGTGTTGTGCAGGTCGCTCCCAGGGTCCAGCAAGAGTTTTCCTTTACTTTGATAAGCTCACCCACTTCCAAATGAAACAAGAAAGGATAGGAATCTCTTCTCACAAGCTTCTACAAGGAAGTCCTAATTTCAACAGCATCTACCCTTAGGAATATTCAGCTTTTAACCTCCCTCCTTCTGGCTCAATTCCTGTATTTATAGTATTCTAGAGGAAGTTAATCAGGTCCACCATCAATGGGATAAGCCCCTCTTTGGATGGGGTAGCTCCCCTCTTGATGGGATAAGTTCCGCTTTCATAGGGATACATGAACCATCTGGAGGCGCTCAATACACGTCAAACAAGCTTCTAGAATGCTCTAGAAATGACCACAAGTAACTTTTTTAAGATGAAACTCACGCCTTTTGACCTTTAGAGGAGTACGCACCCACCCCTTTACATACAGAGCGTACAAGTACGCAGGTATTATGAACTTGGGTTGCGTATACGCAGGTAAGCTTGAGAGAAACTGCGTACCCAGAGATAAATAGATTTTTACAAACTTTCTCTCTTTCTTGAAGTTTGACATAGAGAGAAGAGGTATGAGACTTACCAAGGAGGATAGTATGACAATTGATGGAGTCATACTAACTGCAAATAGTAATGGTGAAAAATTTTAGTGTAACAGATTGCCCCATAAAGTGCGAAGCCTGTAATTGATTAGGGTTTTATATCATCTAGGAAGGGTGAAGTACTTTATCATTTCAAGGATTATCTCATGGAGAGCCCAGTTAGAACCTGCAATTTTCAACACAAAATACATGTATAATATTATATCATCGCTGAGGTAGGAATTCCCATACTCAGATCAAAAACTTTAACTAACAGACTAACTACTGCTCTGATACAAGAATGATTTCATAGTACATCATAATCATAGACTCACGTAGACATAGTATGGACGCAACCATCTGTTTATAATTGGTCTACTATATAATGAATACAAAACTCCTCGCAGCCTGGATGGTTGAAACTAGATCCAGGGTCTTCATTTCTACTTCCCGAAATGGTATGATTCCAGCCATGCGAATAAATGAGTCAATGTCGAACATGTTAGAAACCACTTGATTACCAGTCGATGATGTAAACTATTAACAAGTGTGAGAGAGACAACCAGTGATGTCAATGGTTCTCAAAGTACCCAGTACAATCCATGAGATGTGAATGAATGAGTCGATGTCGAATATTTCACGGAGTCCTTTGATTGAAAGTCAATGATTTAAACTGACGTCAAAGGCGAGAAACCTACCATTGATCCATGCAGACTTGAATGTACTGACGATTTCTAGGTCATCTCTCTAGATAATGTGCTGATGTCGATAGAAAGCGACCCGTCGCAGGCAAGCCCACAACACGAAATCATAGCTCAAGTTGAAGAAATGTTGCTGTAAGGACTGACTCAAGGATGATAGAATGGATGATAGTTATTTTGCAGTTGAATGTTTTGTTTGCAGACCTCTTGAACACATAACAACACAAAAGATGGCTTGGTGACAAATGACTCAAAGTTAATACCCGGAATCTGGTTGAAGAATTTCAATGTGGCTTGATCAACTGTGAGGCAAAGGATTTCCCAACCCAGGTGAATAAAAAGTGTTGTGTTCAAGAGTGGTAGTAAGGTTTTTCTGAGACAAAAGGATATCAAATAGGCTCATTCTTCTCTCTTTTTCTCCCACCATTTCTGGCAAGTACCTCATTATTTTTTACAAGCTTGAGGAGGATAACATATGCTTGATTATAAGCTCATCTTTCGGATGAGTCCAACTTAGTTTTGATTCAAACCCTAAGAAGGAGTGGTCCGTTCCTGTTTGTAATTGAACAGGTCCTTTACTGTGAAATTTTAACGAGTCGAGTATAGGAGAAACTCAGCATTTTTCAATTTTAGAGAGTCTGAAAAACTTAAGAAGACTCCAGATTGGACTTTTTCGTAAATTTGTGTGTCCCAAGCCCGAAAAAGTATAAAATAATACCTAGGAGAACTGCTTGATCTTGTGACCAAGCAATACTTTCATGATTAGCGTCTTTGACTTGAAAAGTGAAAAGCGATCAAGGACACGTCGTTTTATTTCCAGTATCGAATTTGAAACGAAAAAAACTCGACAACCTTTTCCTGTTTTTACGGTCAGAAAAGGGCTATAAGGGGACTGTCTTTTAATTCCATTTTAATGAGTGTAAAAGAAACGCTCGGCAATATTTTCATATTTTAGGAGTCAGAAAAGGGCTTAAAAGATGACTCTGATGTTTTGGTTCGTGAAAAATGACAATTTTCCCTAAAAATCCTTTTGTCCTGAACAAAAACAACACATTACTCATACCTGTTTAAGATAGGCAAAAATACATTGAAAAATATCCTTCCATGGTGAAAAATAAACAAATTTAGTATTTATTTATCCAAAAAAAACTATAAAAAGACCTTTTACCATGTCATTTTTACCATTTTACTGTTGAGGGAGAGAAAAGGGCTTTTGGCAAGAAACTTCCTGTGGACTTTGCAGAGAATCCGACCGTCGGAATCGAGCGTCGTCTCTTTCAGGTATTCCACAACATCCTCCTCTTCATTTTCATCCGTTTAGAATTTTAATTTTAGCCCTTATTTTATTTTTTGGGGGCTTTGAGGTTTTGGGATGCGCTCCTCGGGGTACGCAGGTATCCCATGGGTAACCTGCGTACCCCGACATTTTCCTTAAAGGGAAAATGGTCAGGGTACGCAACCTACCTTCAGCACAGGTGCGTACCCATGCTCTGTGGCTGAAGGCGGGGTGAGTACCCCGTGCAAAGCAGATTTAAAAACCCCAATCTCAAATTTGAACCATAATTTTTTGATTTGATGGTTTCTAATACATGTTTCTTGGTGTGTAGATTGCCCACCATGCTTGATTGGCGCGAAAGAGAGCACGAAGATGTTGATTTGGCCGCGCTAAATCACCAACCTACCATTGATGTGTTAAGAACATGCAGTCTTTTCAAATAATGGGTCATACCTGGCATGAGGGCCCAGGTGCCATTTTTAGAGTGGCTGGTCGAGAGATGGAACGTCCAGGATTAGTGTTTTTACATTGGA
>APFE030368474.1:63231-95597 GCA_000404065.3 Pinus taeda
CTATCTTCCCCACAACAAAACAAGTGGCTCACCAAAATGCTGGGATATGATTATGAGATCATTTACAAGAAAGGGAAATACAACCAGGTAGAAGATGCATTGTTGCGCCAATTTGAGGAGGAAAGTACACTGCTCGCAATTTCCCTCCCAATTCCAGACTGGATTGAAGAGGCTCGCAGGGAATGGTTTTCACATCCAGGGCTCTCCCAACTTATTTCTCAATTGCAGGTGGATCCTAATTTCAGCAAGGGCTACTCGTGGCAGAATTATATTCTTCGCTACAAGGACAGAGTCGTAATATCACCAACATCCACCCTCAAAAGTAGCATTTTGGCAGAATTGCACTCATCGCCCATTGCAGGACATTCGGGCTTTCAGAAGACATATGCGCGCACCAGAAGATCATTCTTTTGGATCGATATGAAACAGGACATCCTTACTTTCGTAGCAGAATGTGACGTCTGTCAACGCCACAAAGGGGAAATAGTCAACACACCAGGCACATTACAACCATTGCCCATTCCGGCATCAATTTGGACGGAGGTCTCCATGGATTTCATTACAGGTCTTCCAAAGTCTAGGAACAAGTCAGTCATCATGGTGGTTGTGGACCGACTGTCAAAGTATGCTCATTTCTGCGCCTTACCCCAACCATTTACACCAACGTTGGTTGCCCAAACTTTCATGGATCAGATCTTCAAATTGCATGGCATGCCCACTTCTATTGTGTCCGACCGCGACCCAATCTTCACCAGTAATTTTTTGCAGGAGCTCTTCAGAATACAAGGCACTCAACTCAAACTTAGTACTTCATATCATCCGCAAACAGATGGTCAAACCGAAACCGTCAACAAATGTCTAGAAACCTACCTTAGGTGTTTCACTTCAGAAAAGCAACACCTTTGGGTACAGTGGTTACCTCTGGTGGAATGGTGGTATAACACCAACTATCATGCCACCACCAAAATGACACCCTATGAAGCACTCTATGGTCAACTTCTACCTTCCCCTACTTCTTATCTCACGGGGTGTTCCAAAGTACAAACCGTGGATCAACTCCTACAACACTGCGCGACCATGCTCTCCCACCTGCGCGAGAATCTTCATCAAGCTCAGAACCGTATGAAGCAACAGGCTGACCAACATCGCTCAGAGCACCAATTTCAAGAAGGGGATCAAGTCTTTTTGAGGCTACAACCCTATAAGCAAACATCACTCAAAGACAAGGGTTGTCAAAAGCTCTCTCCAAAATTCTATGGACCATACCAAGTACTTCAGCGCATTGGAGAAGTGGCTTACAAGTTGACTTTGCCACCTACAGCAAAAATCCACCCAGTTTTCCATGTATCGTGCCTCAAGAAAGTGATTGGGAACAATTGCCAAGTTCAAACCAGTCTACCGGAATTGGACGAGGAAGGGTCAATCTGGCTTCAACCGGAACAGGTTCTAGACACACGAGACAAGCACCTGCGCGGTCGCATGATTAAAGAGGTCCTCGTCAAATGGAAAGACACCTCTCCGGAAGATGCAACTTGGGAACCAGCCACTATTCTTCAGCAGTTTCCGCAGCTTCAGCCTTGAGGACAAAGCTAGTCTTAAGGGGGAGGGCATGTTAGGGTCCCACCCTAACCCCCTTATTCATGTCATGGGATCACGTCATAGCCAAGAGTCAATAAAGCCCATATTAATATTTGTAAGTGGTTAACCTGCAATTAATGAAGGGACCACAGTTAGTTGCAAATGGGCGGTAGTATTAAATAAAGGGTAAATGGGCGGTAGTATTAGATAGATGGTATTAATAAAAACCCACGGTATTGACCCGTGGTATTGCATGTATGAGTCATATATAAAGGATAGAGACTCCCTGCGAGGAGTATCGTGTCTTGTTTTGTAATCGAGCTCTGCTCTATTGGAGGTTGCCCCCTCGAAGAGGCCTGTGAACATTTCTCTCTGAGTAATAAAATCATTGCTATTCTATGTTCTGGGTATATTTTCTTCGCATATTTTGTGTTTTGGGTATTTTTCTCGCATATTCTCTGTTCGGTATTGCTTTGCAGGTTAAGAAGCATAACAGGGCAACACAGCTTCCAAGCCATAAATTAGCTGGAAAGGAGTGAACCCTATTGATGTTTTCACTGAGGTTCGGTATGGCCATAGCGCTGAAAATAACATGTTGTGCCAATTCCACCGATGAATACCAATGATTCGTCAGATCATGATAACCAGAACTTTGTTGATAGACTCAACCAGACCATTGGCTTGTGGATAATAATGAGTACAACTATCATGGCACAAACCAAGCTGGCCTGTAAGTTCAGTCATCATGATGTTTTGAAAATGGCGCCCATGGTTAGTGATGATCGCTTGTGGGACACCAAACCTAACAATAATGTGATTGAATATGAAAATTGTTGTTGTCTTGTCATCTGCCTCGAATGTAGGCATCGCCTCGGCCCATTTAGTAAAATAATCAACCGCGAGGATGATATACGCATGCCCCCCTGCCGAGTGAGGGTTAAAAGTAATAAAATCGATACACCATTTGGCGAAAGGACCAATGGAAATTATAGGGTGGAGAGGAGCAGGTGGTGCGCACATCTTTCGATCAAACACTTGATAGTTGTGGCATTCTCAGACCACAATAATACAATCTTTGAATAAAGACAGTCAGAAGTAGCCAACGCGCAATATCTTTTGGGCTGTGGCATACCCAGACATATGACCACCACACGCTCTAGAGTGGCAGTCATTCAAAACCCTCTCAGCCTCCTCGTGAGTTAGGCAATGTCGGAAAACCAAGTTTGCCCCATGGCGATAAATAGTATCTCCAATAATTTTAAACTATTGGGACTGGAACCGAATTTTTCGACGCTCCGACTTTGAAATTTCAGGCCGAAAAGATTGGGTCTGGAGATAGACGATTATATCCCCATACTACGGATCTAAAGTGCTGATGAGAAATAAAGATTCATCCGCCATAGACTCCTATGCCACAGTCTCTGTGTCAGCACGCGGGAAATCACACATTAACTCCGCGAAAACTAAGGATTTCTTAGACTTGGATTTCTCGAACTCCAAATCGAACTCTTGCAGGATAACGATCCATTTAAAGTACTTGTCCCGTAGCAGTTGTTTAGTCAAAATATAAATCATAGGGTTGCAATCCAAAATAATTGTAGTCTGACGAAGTAAAATGTAGTGACGGAAACGCTGGACAGCTTGAACAGCTGCCAGAGCCAATTTCTCCACATGGGAATATTTTAACTCAGTCGGATTTAGGGTCCGACTAAGATAATATATCACATGTTCCATTCCGAATTCATCTTCCTGGACTAACACCATTCCAATAGTGGAATGCGAAGCTGCGAAGTATAAGAAGTAGTCCTGGTTGTAGTTGGGAGGATGCAACAACGGTGCATGGGTCAACGTGTGCTTGAGCGCATCGAAAGATTTCTGAGCAATCTCATCCCAATAGAACTGAGCGTTCTGTTTCAACAACCGGGTAAAACCCTTAGTGACCTCAGCGTAGTTTGGAATGAATCGGCGTAAAAAGTTTGCTTTCCCCTGCAGACTTTGGAGTTGGCACAGACTCGAAGGAGGAGGCAATTTGATGATAGCTTCGACCTTCGAGGGATCGACCCGAATGACGGCTTTTGAAACAACAAATCCCAACAATCGACCTGCTTCTATACAGAATACACACTTGTGCGGATTCAAACGAATACGATAATGCCTACACCTCATAAAGATTGCTTGTAAGTGGACAAGGTCATTAGCTCGATGTAAGGAATGGGCAGGAAAATCATCGAGGTACAGCTGCACAATGTGTTTGATGTCATGAAATGCATAAGACATCGCCCGTTGAAAAGTGGCTTCGGCATTCTTAAGCCCAAAAGGTAATTTGCAATAAGAAAATGTCCCGCATGGACAAATGAATGCCGTTTTTGGTTGATCGGCAGGTAGAATATTGATTTGATTATAACCCGAAAAACCATCCATAAAGGAAGACATTTCACTTCCGACACAATCATCAATTATTTGATCGATATAGGGCGCTGGGTAGTTGTCTTTAGAACAAGCTTGATTTATATCCCTATAATCGATACAGATTCTTATTGTTCCTTGTTTCTTGTTAATCGGAACAATATTCGATACCCAATCTGTTAACGGGATCAGATAAATGAAACCTGCTTTCAACAACTTCTCGACTTCTGCTTTAACCAGAGCTGCTTTTCGAGGGTGAATCTCACGCAACCGTTGCCGGATGGGTTTAGTGTCCGGGTAGGTCTTGATTTGATGGACAACAATGGCAGGATCAATTCCTGGCATTTCCTCGTAAGACCAGGTAAACACGTCGCAAAATTTTTGGAATAGGGCCTTGTAAGCTTGAATTTCATCATCTGTACACGAGGCACCTATATGAATGTTCTCAACAATTCCGTGCTTCACTAAAATGTCAATGGGAATAGTTCGAGAAATATTCCCTAAATTCAGCTCTGAATCAGGATGTTTCGTTGGATTCTGAGCTTCTTTGACATATTCAGTGGTAAAGATGGATGAGAAATCATTTTCGAAATAATCATCCTCAGGTAAAAACGAAGATCTGTGATGAAGATCTTCCCATGGTAAATCGTCTACACATAGGACTTCACGAAGGTGTTCGTCAGATGACACAACTTCGGGAAATGTTATTAACTCTGAGGTTGAAGCGAAAATTGATTCCTCATGGACCACATTCATTTGGTCAATTTCGGTTGAAAGCGGGTCAGTAAAATACACTACGGTTTCATAAGCAATTTCATATGGACTCAAAGGCATAGCATTACCAAATGAGTCTATCTCAGATTCGGAAGGGACAATCCAAGGATCACCATAAATAATGGTGTCTGATGTAATCATATGAATAGATGAAAATGAAGACGATGCGTTGATTGGAGGAAAAGGAAAAGTTCCCAGTAAACCAGAATCTTTAACTAATCCTACGCCAACGTCCCTGTAAGGGATAGTCGTTTTACCGACATGCTGGATACTCTTTGAAGAGGCTGGGTTGGATGCAAAATAAGCCAGTTGGTCTATTGTCACGATCTTACCATTATATGGAAACTTTATTACTCTGAAGACTGATGAGACGACCGCTGTCATAGCATATGACTAACTTCGACCCAAGAGAAGGTTGTAGTTCGGAGGGGCATCAACCACCTCCACATCTATACTAATGGTTTTTCCTTCAACCTCTATAGGCAAATCCTGTAGAATGCCAAACGGACGGAACCCATGGCCATCAAAGGCCTTAAGGATGGTCGGGGATTGGTTCAGTGAAGGAGAACCAAGTGATCTCCAACATTGAATCGACATAATACAGTTGGAAGCTCCCTCATCAATTACAGTCCGATGAACAGGCTTGTTTTTTACTATCACTCGAATCTGGAAAGCCATTTGATGAGGTAAACGCGGTGTACTATTTTCTAGATCAAAGATTATCAGGTTTGGGTCCTGATTATCAATAGCTCCGATAGCCGACAAAAGTAATTTTCTTTGTGCTGGGCATGATTCGAGCACTTCCAAAGCCGACATCGCTGAGGGTGAAATAGCTAAATCCTCAATGATGTTATAATTCTGAGCCGCTATCGCATGTGGATTGAAAGCAGAATTTCGAAGTATACCGTTGGCGGGCGGTTTGATTACTAAATCCGAGTTAGGTTTCTCGATCTGTAGTGGATCAAAACCAGGAGCTGAGGTTGATGGATTAGAATGAGAATATTCTGCTTCCTTGCCATCAACAAGATTCTTACTACCATAATCTTGCGATCGAGTCGCAATCCTCACATGAGACATCATCAAAATGGGTTCTTCACTGGCACTCGAGGAAGAACCTATCATCTTAGTCTCCTGCTTTGGAAATGGATCTTTCAAAACAGTAGGAGTTGGGGAACCTTTGACTATTTTCACAACCTCGGCCCGATGAGGGCAATCTCTTGTATAATTATCCTCTTCACAAGTAAGACAAGGATATCGAGGTTTGCCCTTTTCGTCATTGGTTTCCTACTTTTCTATTTTCTCCTTTGGAGCCTTGTCTGCTTTATTCTTCTTCTTACCCTTCTTCTTTCCACCGTTTTTTGATTTGGCCGTAGATGTCTCTACGGCGTCAATATCGGTGGAAATTTCAGGAGAAGTCTCTCCTGTCGGGGAATCAGGCAAGGTGATTATAGGAGAAGAATTCTTAGAAGATTTCTTCTTGCACTTTGTGTTCACCGTACCAATCATACCATCAGCGGCATGAGATCCCTAAGGAGTAGCAGCAATTTGATTTGATTTTGGAAGATCTGGGATCTTCTCGTGTAAAGTACCCGACTGAGTGTAAACTAAGGCAAGGTACTGTGCCTGAGCTTTGACTTGCTCCTCAGTAACTACGCTAGCCTTAGCTACATCTTCAGTAATCTTCTGTAATAATGATTTAACAAACCATTCAGCTAATATTTGGTCCGGGCTAAAAACTTTCACTAACCTTCTCCGACGTATCCATTCATGAATATGATCGGAAATATACGTGGACGTCGATTGTTTTAGTGAAGTTAGTAACTTCGTGCCATTATTGTATCTGATCGGCAACTGAAAGTGAGTTAAGAACGAGGTAGCTAACTGGCTAAAATTGTAAAAAGAGGCCCGTGGTAACTCAATGTACCACTTGGCTGCGAGACCAATGAGTGTACGCTGGAAAAGAAGTAAGCGGATCGAATCATCCGAGATAAAATTTGAGGCACACCAGAGGTGGTAAGTCATCACATGATTTGATGGGTCCTCTCCATACTTACCTTCGAACTTGGGTATGTCACTGGGAAACTTATTTGGCATTGGCGTCCAATACAGAAGATAATTGATTGGATCGTTCGTTAGGCACGACAAGTCTGGTAAATCCAAAGTTGCGATAAACGGCAATTGCCAGTTCGGATCCCTAAAACTCGAGGTCATTAAACCAGCCCCAGGAGGAGGATATCCAGGATAACTTGGAATAGGAATCGCGTTCGGGATATTGTATCCTCCCGGAAAACCAGGATTAGCCGGACCGTAATGGGGTTGTTGAGGTTGTTGATAAGTGTACCCAGGATACGGTTGATACTGGTCGGTTGGTTGCTGCGCAGCAGGACCATATTAAGGTTGGTATTGTCCCTGGTACGGAGGTTGAACAAATTGAGGTTGAGAAGCAACAACCGTACTTCCTACAGGCATCTTGACCGAAGTCTGGACCGTAGATCCAGACTGAGGTAAAGAGGTCTGAGGAACAGATGCAGGAACAGTAGGAACCGGAGCTGCTGATATGCCAGAAGAAGGTGGGGTAGATGGAGAAGATGTTGCAGTAGTCACAACAGATGTTTGAGGCAGAGTACGAGGCATACTAGGCCCAGCCTGAGAAACTACAAAAGGTGCAGAGGTTGGAGACGTAGACTAGACGGGTTGCTGAGATGGACTAGCGGCCTGTCGAGGTTGGGATGACAACTGCACATTCGGTTGCAAAACCTATGGATTTTGAGAAGGATCCCACACCAAATTTGTTCCAGGGTATTGACCTTGAGGATATGTAGGACCATAACTGGGTTGAGGGTAAGATTGATAATACGGTTGACCAGAAGACGGTTGGTAACCTTGCGGTTGATACTGGCCTTGGGGTTGATAGCCCTGAGGCACATACTGATACTGGGGTTGACCTTCAGGTACATAAGGATATTGATTCTGGGGTGCATACTGATATTGAGGTTGACCTTGAGGTACGTAAGGATACTGGGGTTGACCTTGGGGTACGTATTCGGTCTGGGGTTGACCTTGGGGAATGCACTGTCCCGTAGGTTTGTACTATCCTTGACGTTGGCTCCTAGGCGGAAATTGAGTACCTTGAGGTTGCCCCGGAGGGAGATATTGAGTACCTTAAGGTTGCCCTCCAGGCGCATATTGAGTACCTTGAGGTTGCCCCCTAGGCCGTAACTAACTGCCTTGAGGTTGACCTGACATCATCAGAATTTCTTCTACACTCAACTAACCACTACTTCCAGATAACAACTTTTGTTCGATAGGACGAGGAGATGCTCTTGAAAAAGTACCAGAAATGGACTGATACCTAGCAGGAATAGACAGACCGCCGTATAAATAGGCTTCCGGAGATGACGAACTAGACATATATACAGGAGTAGTAAAACCTCCGGGTGGAAAAGGAATACGCGGTGGAGAAAAACTTGACCCTGAGTTGTCTAAAAAATTTGTTAACGAAAGATACCAAGTAGTACTTCTAGGAGGACTTATAAATATGGATTCACGCTCTCTTAGATCAATAGTAGTAGATCTTCAAGAAACACCTATTTTTCTCTTCTGGGCAAGCTCTTCAATACAATCAAACCAGAGGAAGATTTTCGGTGATGACTCGTTCTATGCAGGTGAATCAGGACACTAGAAGTTGGAGTAATAGGTTGCGATATTTGAGGTTCTTGCCTATATCACTAGTAGATGAAACACTACCGTAAGCTCGGAACTGCAACAGCTTCTAGGATTTTAACCTGTTTCTAGATTTTGGTAATCTGGATGGACTACCAACGAAGACTCTCCTTCTTCAAGTGGACCTACTCTACTGCCACTAGGAGGAGTTACAAGGATTTTCAAACCTTCGTAATGATCCGGGACCTCTTCAAGAGGTTCACCCCGCAATCTACGGGATCTCCTCAACAAATCGGCCATGGTAACAACTTCAGGTGACTTGCCCCGAAGTCTACGGGACTGTCTCGGTAATTCAACCACAGTTAAAACTTTTAACTACTGCACACAAAAACAAAGTAAAATCTCAAAGAAAAACACCTAAAGTTGCTAAAGAACCAACCAAATTTGAAACACACGCCTAAGAATCTAGGGCGTCAAACCAAACACAAACAATAAGCTCTTCGGACCAAAAAGACTAGTTGGTGATGAAATCCAACCTCGTAGGATTCATTACAGAAATGGCGGGTGGAACAGCTACCCCGGCAACCTGCTTAATGAATAGACTGGACCAAGTTCCTCCACTTTAACCATCTCGAGTTAAGTGAACCCGCCAGAAAATCCAAGTGAGTCTAGCCGACGTCTGCTCCAGGTACAGTGGGATCTTCCCTCCACCGTCACCTTGGGTAGAATCCTAAGGTAATGGTTACTAAGGTTACCAACAGCAACAAATACACCTGGGGGAACAGTCTACACTCCGACAGCATGCAAGGGGCAGAGTATCAAGCTCAATCCCCTTACTGGCTCCTTGACAATAATCCAAGGTTTACCGATAAGTGACCCCTGGCTCCTCGACAATGGTTAATCCAAGGTTTACTATTTGTAATACATGCATGTCTGGCGTCGTTCCCAATGAGGGAGGATTGATCCCCTCACTGGTTCGGTCATGAGCTTGTGCTTCTCCTTTAAGAGGAGCTTTCCCAGAGTATAAATGCAACAGTTGGATTTATCCTATCACAAGATAAGCTACTTGTTTGGTTCTGCTGTCTTGGAGAGTTAATTACTCTCCTACTCCAAGACACTAGCCTGATCTATATTGGTGCTTCAGAGCCCTAGTAAAAGAAAAAATTACTAAGTTGATTTTACTTTAAGCGTTAATTTTATGGCTTTCCTTTAAGACAAAAGGTAGTGGAGATGAAACTGATGGTTTGTAGACTCGACTCAAATCTACTAAAAAGATGCACTTAGGATGATTTACACTACTTTTCTTTTTCAATGAATTCCCTAGCTAAGAGAGTTGGAAAATGCAAAATTGGTAAAATCAACTTTCTTAACACACAATCAAAGAAACAATCTCTTTATATTTTCCAAGCATACAACACATGACAACTCATTACTTGCACGAAAATTCCTTTCTCTTTCAAAATACTTGAAATGCTACTTAAAACAAACTTTTTCAAAGGAGATGCTTTTGTATTTTTTCTATTTAACAAAGCATATAAAACTATTCTCACAAAAATAAATCTCAAAATTTATAAAAATCTATGAAACACACTCAAAAGCGAATCAAAAGGAAATTTACCTAAAAGCAAATCTAACGAGGCAAAAGCCTACAAAGATGATTCCAGGTTGTTTTACTCGGCAACAATCAAACCAAGGACCAGCTCATGCAGAATCATAAACCAGTCAAAAATAAAAATCAAACTCTTTTGTTCTTTTTCTCAAGAATGAAATTCACAACTCAATCAACAAGCTTCTTCGAAATTCCGCAAAGAGACAACACAAAGGTAGGTTACTCACACAGGTAGACTTTATGACAGGTCAGACTCCTAAGAAGACTGATAAAACCAGAGAGATCCAAGGTTTCACAACTTCTAAAGTCAATGTCACTACAGGACCAATGCAAAAATCAAACCCTAGGGCTAGAACTTCTATGAATTTCACTAAAACTCTTGACGCTAACGAAACAAGTTCAGGTGAAGATCTCTGACAGGTAACCAGTGGATCTGGGCAGTAAAAACTAATTAAAGAAAAAATCTAAGAGGAAAAATGGAAAAATTGAAATTTTCTCAACTTTTGACAGGGTACGCAGGCAGCCTGTTTACACAGGTGCGTGTACGCTCTATGTACAAAGCTTCAGCGTGTACAGGTACGCATTGTGCTCAACTGAGAGGGTGCGTACTACAGGAAAAACCAAGAAAAACTAAAATCTAATCTAACTCTAAGCTAGCCCACCCAAATACACAGTCAAACAGCGAAAAACCAGAAAACAAATGACTTTTCTCAAATCAAAGTTTCACAAAAAGGAAAATTCATTCACATCAATGGAGTTCCCTAGCGGAGTCGCCAATTTGTCATGCGGAAAGAGTTAATTTTGCGGACAAACCCAACCTCCCTAGAAGCTTAAGGATTTCTAGTGACAAATAAGAGAATTAAGAACAATCCTTCTCTAAATATGCATTTACCATACAAGAAATCAAGTGTTTAGATCCTACCTGTAGTCCAACGCTGTTGTAGTAGTCCAGCCTCATCGATCCGGATGAGCTGCTCCTTCTCTTCGAAAACTGCATTCACTAACAATCAAACGATTAAATAGCACCTGAATATCTCATAAAATAGAACATATTTAACATACAGACCAAGGAGTATATGAAACAACTCATAAATAACAAATTGTTGAGAAGAATGGACTTATTTGTATTAATAGGAAACAAAAGAAACCATTACGACCTGAGCCCTGGTGTTGTGCAGGTCCCTCCCAGGGTCCAGCAAGAGTTTTCCTTTACTTTGATAAGCTCACACACTTGCAAATGAAACAAGAAAGGATAGGAATCTCTCCTCACAAGCTTCTACAAGGAAGTCCTAATTTCAACAGCATCTACCCTTAGGAATATTCAGCTTTCAACCTCCCTCCTTCTGGCTCAATGCCTGTACTTATAGTGTTCTAGAGGAAGTTAATCAGGTCCACCATCAATGGGATAAGCCCCTCTTTGGATGGGTTAGCTCCCCTCTTGATGGGATAAGTTCCTCTTTCATAGGGATACATGAACCATCTGGAGGCGCTCAATACACGTCGAACAAGATTCTAGAATGCTCTAGAAATGACTACAAGTAACTTTTTTAAGATGAAACTCGCGCCTTTTGACCTTTACAGGAGTACGCACCCACCCCTTTACATACAGAGCATACAAGTATGCAGGTATTATGAACTTGGGTTGCGTACATGTAGGTAAGGTTGAGAGAAACTGTGTACCCAGAGATAAATAGATTTTTACAGACTTTCTCTCTTTCTTGAAGTTTGACATGGAGAGAAGAGGTAAGAGACTTGCGAAGGAGGATAGTATTAAAATTGATGGAGTCATACTAACTGCAAATAGTCAGGGTGACAAATTTTAGTGTAACAGCTAATGAGATCTTATTAGGTTGGGTTTTTCCCCAGATTTGGGTTTTCCCTGATAAACATTTGTGTTTATGTGTTTATGGTCGTTGCTAGTTATTTTTATATTTATTCCTCTCAGTAATTATTTATGTTATTAGTAAATTTCTTAACAACTGGTATCAGAGCCAGATATTGGCTTCAAAGGGATTCTTTGATGCCAGGGGTTTATAGTGCCTCATTAGATCAATGCAGTGTTTTTACAGATCTGGGTCTGGAAAATAATGGTGGAACAATCGTACGTGGAAGAACCTTGAGGAGAATGTGCAGAAGATAGTGTCGTAACTGCCAGGGATCGTAGTGCATTTCGGATATTTAACGATTTGGAACATGCTAACGAATTTTCTGAGATTCATGCGGTTATTTAAAGAAGGTCAGCAGAAGAAACTTGTTCATGCGACTTCAAAAATTGTTCGTTTTCTGCTATGTGAGGCCACTGGTGCTGGAATCTACGAGGTTCTCGTTGAGCTCACAGTTGAAGAGGTTTGATAGAAGTTTTTGAGCAAATCAAATTGAGAGAGGCTCGATTAGAATCACGGCAGCAATAAACAAAAAAAAATAAAATTTAATGAAATCAAAATTATTGCATGTAAATGGGCATACTACTGTAAAACCCAGTAAGGCATGTGTACCCCTCGGTGATCATCGGTAAAGTCTAGGTTAGACCTAGGTGATACGGGGGATGTCGGGTTAAAAATACCCCGAGTAAAAACTATGAGGGGGGTAAGGGCTAGAGTGAGCAGGATTATCTCACTTAGCAGGTTTGGTTGGAGTTAGTCAAGGAACCCCAAGTCAAGTTTAAGGAGCGAATTGTTAGGTAAAATTGACTCGAGATAGAGTCAAAGTTGACTAGGTTAAACAGTGATGGTTTTGAGGCACATGGTATTGTGCACGCATAGTATTCTTCTGGTGGTATTATATGTAACAGAGCTTATAAAAGGCTGGAAGGACTTCATTGTAATGCAAGATCTGGAGGTGAGCGGTGAAGGCTCACTTGGTCAAATTGGCCAGGGTTTTGGCCAATGTTAATGAGATCTTATTAGGTTGGGTTTTTCCCCGAATTTGGGGTTGTCCCAGATAAACACTTGTGTTTATGTATTTATGGTTGTTGCTGGTTATTTTTATATTTATTCCTCTCAGTAATTATTTATGTTATTAGTAAATTTCTTAATAGGGTTCAAATCTCCTCGATTCCCTTGGGGTTAGGGCTCGCCTGTTTGACAAATGGGTAGATCCCTTCAAGCTGATATGCCTGTAGTTTTCCTGTGGATGTAGCGGCCACAGAGTGTCTATGAACTACCCTAAAAAATAGGGGAAAATTATTTTTTCTCTTTCTTTATTTTAACAAATAAATTACATCGTGACTCAATAAAAATTATGAAGCTTGACACTAGTTACATTCTTCAACACTCCCTATTAACTAGGGAGTTATACATAATTACATATATGCATAAGTACATGGACGATCTTAAAATGATGTGCTCCATGAATAGTCACACAACACGTAGTGCTACTGATTAGATACTTGACCAGGGTATCTCATCGGGAGGGGACTAAGGTGTTTTCCAAGATTTAGCCATGCTAGATTTGTATCCAAGGTTGAAGCTATAATACCAATGCCACCCTCCCTACTTAGGGATCTAGACATCATAAAGCATATGTTATGACAAATGTACACTAAATGTAAAAACATTCAAATAAGAAAGACCTATATATTCAAATAATGGAATAGGACAATGATGTTAAGAAAGGATGGTTATGTACAATAGATATACCCTTTGCAAAATTAACATAGACTCAATTTCTCATTTATTCATTTCTTGTCCTGACATAGCCCTTTGTAAAATTAACATAGATTCAATTCCTCATTTATTCATTTATTTTCCTTATGTAGCTGCATGGTAACCTAGAAGAAATATTCTCTAAAGGAGTGTGTACAACACTCACACAACACTTGAAATATAAAGGTGAAATTTAGAAGTATGGCTCATTTCCAAGTTTCATGGTTTATTTTATTTTTGTAGCCCAAAACACCCAAATAAAATAACTTGGAGTTATTTCTTTCATAATTTGTCATTTAATTGATAACAAGCATGCTATTGTGTAAAGACAAGCTATGGTGTTCAACTTTAATTTTGTCTTTTACTTGATAACAATCATGTTAATCCTTGAATCTTATTGTTCTCCACATTTTTGTTCTTTCTTAAAGCCTATTTTAAAGTATATTCAATTTATGTTTTTTATTGTGAGATCCAATCTTTGCATTAATTAGAAAGTAGATAATTTTCAAGAATTTTGTAAAGCTTTATAGTCAAATTATAAAAATATAAAAGTCAAGACTAGAAGAAATTTTCTCTAGAGGGATATATAAAACACTCAAAACATGAAGTTGAGATTCACGAGTACGGCTCATTTCTATGTTTCATGGTTTATTATATTTGGGTGGCCCAAAACATTGGTATTTTCTAGTGATGTGATTTATTGAGGCAATGTTAATGGTCTCTCTTAATAAGCTCACCAAAGAATATGGAATTAAGCCTAGGCAAAAGAATCAAAGCACTCTTGAAATGCCTTTTATTAATTTCAATGATCCAGGTGGCTCCAGAGACACACACAAGACAAAGAGGTTTGATGAAATCTTGAAAATTGAAATGATCAGAATTCTTTCGAACTAGGACCAGACCGTAGATCTTGTCATCTTGATCATGGCAGTGCAAATGGTTCATCAATCCAAGCTCATATGAGGGAGAATGAGCCAGTCAAAGTTGGGTTATGGGCCAGGTTTAAGTGTCCTACAATTTGACCGACCCCGAGGCATGAAACCTAGCTCCCAAAAGAGGTCAAAATTGTGGCCTCGTTAATTTTCCCAATATCTCTTATTTTCTAAAGATTTGGAAAACACCTCTATTATAAATAAAAATCAAAAAAATAATTATGAGGTGGCAGGCCACCACCCCTGCCACCCCCCAACCAGCATACCAAATTGTATTTAAATTTGGCCAACGGGCCATGACCCCTGTCGGCCCCCAAACCCAACATACAAACCATAACCATATTAATATTAATATCTGACAGGCGCAGGCTGCCTCTGTTGGACCCGCCCGACACCCCCAAAACAAAACTCCAATACATGTGTTGTAGAAAGGAGGGGCTGGTGGGAGTTGAACCCACAACCAGCGGGAGAGCCAACCCTGCCCACGCAGAAACCTCATAACACACCCTCCAATACATGCAACGACCCCGACAGTACACTCCATTAAATGCACCCAACAAACCTTAATGAAACCACCAAACTCTAAATGTGCCACACATCAAAAACATATTGCGGAGGGTATGAGGCGAGCCACCCAAGGTGGACCTAACCTCGAGCAGAAATATACATTGCGGTTATTAAAAAAAGCAATAATGTATTAAAATGATAGGGGCGGGGTTTGACCACCTGACCCCTCCTCAACTAATGGTTATTATTACTAATCCGCCCAAACAGATTTGTTGGTAACTCCATCCATAAATCATATAAACCTTCATTTCACCAGTGCGCCCGGTAGCTTGGAGGAACCAGGAATGGGAATGGAAATAGAGGGGAGTTTCTAATTAATTTATTTGTAGGTGGAACCATGATCGAGTGAAATTTCCAAGAGGGTGAAATTTTTGCAATGTCCAAATGGGACAAGTTTTATGTCGATATTACACCTCTCAGCGACACAAACTCGATGGTGCAGTCTGTTTCCTGATTTGAGCAGCAGATTTGTAGGGGAAATGAAGGAGGGAATATTTGAGGAATCTAGGGGGAATCTAAAAGATTCCTTAAGCCCCAAAATTCCACTTTCTCAGAATTCAGAAATTTGACAGTCGATTTTTCACTATTCGACACCACAAATTTGATGGTGCATTCAAATTTCCAATTTTCTCATTCTATTTCTCGACCACTTTTCTAGGTGGAGTGCAGGTGTGCAGGTGTCATCATTCATGTGTGAGCAACCATTTCCATGAGATTTGATTCCGCGAGATTAATGGTATGGCTAGCTTCATCAGTTTGACATCCTTTCCTTTAGATGGCCTCTAGATGTGAGGTATATGCAGTGTGTTCACGTACTTCTTTTGCTATGCATTGTGCTGCACAGATCCATGTTTTATGTTTGATGTGGGATCTTGTTTTCACACTTGTTTCATGATTCCTACTTGATGTGATGTAGAATCATTTGTGGGATGTACTTGTTGTCATGATTCATCATGTTTTATTTGAGATCACTTTGTCATCATGTTGATAGGATAATCATGTTGCTTCCATATATGTTTGTTGAGATCCCTTTTATGCCATGTTGCAGGATGCTCACTATCATCATGCATGAGTTTATGTCATACTGATAGGAGTGCTTTTGACTGAGAGTTCCCATAGCGGAAAATCTCTTGGAGCCACTCCTATGTGAGGGCATTTTCCTTGTTTGATAGCGACATCACCTCTTGTGTACATCATCACTATTGATAGCACTTAATGCAGTGGCCTACACCATCTTGACACCAGGGCCTGGAGACAGTCCCTCCTGGGTGAACTTTGTTATCAACGTCTTGTTATTTTATGTTGCTGATGATTGTCATGTTCCTTCTTCTTTACATCATGCACATGTATTCATTTATGTTTGTTTAAACTGAAATTTAACACATCACCAAAGTAAAAGGTCTTGGAAGGTTCCTTTGTCACACCTGGACCTACATCAAGTGGTATCAGAGCAGTCTTTGCGTGGATGTGAAGAGCAAGCATAAGCAATGGAACATGCAGCGACAGAGGATGAAAAAGCGATGTATGAAACCATGCTCAAAATTTCCAAAAGGGTAGATATAATGTATGAAACTCTACAAATAGAGACAGAGGAAAAGGAGCGATGAAAGCTTCAGTTGTGGGCCACTAAAGAGGCCCTGGAAGAACTGAAGTGCAACAACTAAAGTCTTCAAACAGATAACACTGAATTAAAGATTCTTGTACATGAAGAGAGAGAGCAGAGACATAGTTTTCTATGATAGCTGCAAGCTAAGGACGAGGCCTTAGAAATGTTGGAGCATGACACATGTGAGGTAAAAAGTAGTTCTCCGTCTTCATGTATGTGTAATGATGATGATTTTGCTGTTTTTGAAAATCATACCACAGGAGTTGGCTCTAGACAATTGAAGAAAATGGGATATGAAGGAAAAGGCTTGGGCATTAATGGCCAAGGCATCGTCAATCCCATCAAAGTAGAAGAATTACCCTATCACGCAGGACTTACGTATGTCAGAAAGGAAGTTGGGGAATGTGTCAAGAGAGCTAGCGAACCACCAAAAATAGATGATGAGAAGCCCTCATCAGTTCTTTCCAAATCGATAGAGGAGGAAAAAGATGTTGATTTCCTTTCAGTTTCATCTTCACATAGCATGATTTTTGTTGGAGATGTGGAGATCCCAATTACAGGGACAAACATGAGGCTCCTTACAAGAACGAGGCACAAGGAGGAAAAAGAACTTGGTGTTAATAACCAAGGCATAACTCAACCATTCGAGGTTGTGTAGAGATCTCAACTCCTAGGCCTGAGATACACCAAGAGAGAATGTTCGAAGGTGTCATATTCTTCCAAAACATCATCAAAATAATTGAGGAAAGAGAATGATGGGAACACATCCCCATCATCCCATGGCAATGCCCATTGTAGGGAAAGATCTAAGGCAAGCTATCTTCATCATACTTACACCAGAGATAACAAGGAAAGGTATAACCACTCTCGACATTCGAATGTCCATTTCAATTTTAATCATGTTTTTAATGATGAATGTAAAACATGGTATCGAAAAACATGTACCTTTTGTGGATTATATAACCATACATTTTCTAAGTGTTGGAAAAGAATAGCAGCACACAAAAGGATGAGGCGTGAAAGACCCTCTCAACATCACGTAAAGAAACATGTTAATGAGATCTGGAGGAAGACTATCTATTGCAGTCATTGCAACAGAAGTGGCCATCAAAGAGCCACATGTTTGAGGCTCCATCTCAAGAAATGCCTTAAAACCAAAAGCTGGAGCTTCAGATACGATACCGAAACGCAAATTTGTGCACAAGTGTTACAGTGAGATCAGCACAATTTTCTCTCCAAACTATGTGATGTTTTTGACTCAGGCATGCCAGCCTCTTTCCTCTCTCAGCATAGGTTCGATAGCCCTGCATCTCTAATACCATGTCTCCAACATGCTACCATCAAAGATATTGTTTGGATCTTAGCTTCCATGCCATAAATCTTAGCTTATATGTCTTTCTTTAAACCATCCATCTTAGATTTTATTACCTTTTTGTGCGAGTGACATTTGTTGCACTTGGTCTCGTGATTTTGATATATCAAGTTGCATTTCTTCCTCTTCTTCATGAGTCATGCTAGAAATTTAAGGTTGCTTACTAGGTGTTTCCATTTTCTTTCTTTGGGGCATCAATTACTGATAATAATGCTTCACTACTCCCTTTCAATTTCTTCAAACTAATTTTTCAAACCAAGCTTATGAATTTTTTTTAAAAAAACTACACACTTTCTCTTTTACTTTGTAGGATCTTGATAATGAATCTGATGTATTTCTGTAATTTTGGATCTCCAAGTTCTGGAATTTATTCCTTTTGTAACCCTCCGAGTAATATTTCTAACTCCACAAGTCAAATCAAGATTGGATTCTCTAATGAAGATTTATGTTAAATCTCTCATGATGACCTGAGTATAGACTTGTCCAGTAGGGCGAACTTGTATGACGTGCCGCGGGTCACTATTTACCCCTTAGATTCTAAAAATGGTACCCAAAAAAATACAGTCTGTCCTCTTTCCATAACTTCGTACGAAAATTCAATCTGACGCTCAGAGATAAAGTTATGATGATTTCCCCAAGGTGACCGGTTTGGAATGTAATTCAAAGGTCTGCAAAAACCCTAACTTCCTCATATTATATCTCCAAAAATATAGCGAGACAAGATTTTAAAATTCAGAGCTGAGGTTTAGACCAATTTCATCTAAAATGTGGTTTTGTTTTAGCTTCTGAAACTTCGTAGAGAAAGTGTTATAGAAAACGTTCCATGATGACCTATTTTAGATGAAATTCAAGAGCTTGCAAAAACCCTAACTTCCTCAGATCATATCTCTAAAAATATACAGAGACAAGATATGAAATTTGGACAAAAGGTTCAGCAAGATTTCATCTCAAATGGATTTTTCTTTTTCCTTCTGAAACGTTAGAGAATGAAAGTTATAACGAAAATTCTGCGATGACCTATTTGGAGCAGCGAAACCCTAGAATCCAAAGCTCTGATACCAAATGTTATGAAACAACCTCACAAAAAGATAGAAAAGATAGATCAACACCTTAGAATTCAGCCTCTTCGAGGGGGAAACCTCCTTTACATTACACAAATGAACAATTCTTGGATGATACAAATTGAAAAACCTCCTTTCTATACATAAGAGTCTAAGGGGTCACAATATAACCAAGCCAGCCTAACAATAATAATATAAAGGCACAAAGATAACAATAGTGGGATTCTATGGAGCATAATAATAACAATAAAGGATATAATGACAATAGTAATGGGGTAATCACTAGTATTATAGGGACCTAATAATGATGCAGCAGCCAAATACTTGGGAAAACTACCTTTACTTAGTAGAGTTCTCCTACAACAAAAACTATCATACCTCCTTAAAGACGAGTCCACTGGAGGTGTTATGTTAGGTCCCTATACTACTAGTGTAACCACTTATTGTTATTATTACAACCCACTTATTATATTTTTTCCCCATGTAGTCCCCATATTGTTATTATTGTGCCCCATAGAAGCCCACTATTGTTATTATTGTGTCCTTACATTATTATTGTTATGTCGGCTTTGTTTATATTATGACCCCTTAGACTCCAATATATAGAAAGGAGGTCTTGTCATTTGTATCATCCAATAATTGTTCATTTGTGTAATGTAAAGGATATTTCCCCCTCAAAGAGTCTTAGTTTGAAGGTATTTATCTATCTTTTCTATCTTTTTGTTAGTTGCTTTCATAACATTTGGTATCAAAGGTTTGGATTCTAGGGTTTCACTACTCGAAACAGATCGTGAAATTTCACTATAACGTTCTTTCGGTGAAATTTATGAAGCTAAAATAAAAACTCATTTAAGAGAACATCTCAATCAACCTCGGGCCCAAATTTTAGATTTTCTCTCACTATATTTTCGAAGATATGATCTGAGGAAGTTAGGGTTTTTGCAAGATCGGGAATTCCATCGCAAACAGGTCATCATGGAATTTTCGCTATAATTGTTTTTCTACAAAGTTTCTGACACTAAAATTTAAAACCATTTGGGTTGAAAATTGGGTGGAGCTCGAGCCCAAATTTCAGATCTTGTTTTACTATATTTTTGAAGATATAGTCCAAGACATGTAGGGTTTCTACAGGCTCCCGAATTACATTCCAAACAGGTGATCTTGGAAAAATCATCATAACTTTTACTCTGAGTATCAGATTAAAATTTTGTAAAACGTTATAGAAAGAGCATGGCCTAGAGTTTTCGGTATATCAGTTTCAGGTCCAAAGGTCGAAATAGCACTTTGTATAAGTTCACTTTACTAAACAAGTATATAATCAGACCACCTTGGGAGATTGGGCATAACTCTTTATAGGAGAATCCAATCTTGATCAGACTTGTGGGGTTAGAAAGAGAACTTAGAGTTCTACCACAGGATGTAATTTCAAAGCTTAGAGATCTGAAATTATAGAGATACATCATTTTCGATGTCGATCTCCTAAGATCAGGAAAACACGATATGAGGAAGTTTGATGGAAAGGATCCAGTAAATTTGATACTACAGATGGAGTAATATTTTGATCTACATGAGATGCAACTATTACAAAAGGTACATATTGCATCTTTATATTTAGAACCAAATCAATTTTTATGGTATAAAGGGCTTTGTTCTTGTAAAGCACTTGTCACTTCGTCAATTTTCACGGATGAAATGATAGCACAATATGAGGATACAAAGAGTGACATATTCTATAGAAAATTGATAAATCTCAAAGAAAATGGTTCAATGGAAGAGCACATTGAGGACTTAAAAAAACTGAATATAAGGGTCGATGATGTTCCAGAGAAGAAAAGGATTGACATCTTCATAGGGACTTTAAAGGATAACATTCAACATGAGGTTCGTCTTTGGGAACCTAATTCATTGGAAAAGGCATTTAGATTGGTAAGAAAAATTGAAAGCAAAATTATGGAAACAAGGAATCCTACCACTCACAACTATAATTATGGAAGTATTTTTTCTCCTAGCCTTCCACAACCTACAAGGTTTACACCACAAAAAGTTGAAGAAAAAGGAGAAAAAGGGCTTTGTTACATTTGTGATAGAAAATACACTAAAGGTCATAAGTGTGCTGAGAATAAATTATTTTACATATATTATGAAGAGGAGGAAGAAAATGATCAAGAAACATCAAAAGAAGAGGATATACACGAGGAACTAACCCCAGAGAAAGAAGAAATACCATACCTTGTAAAGCATTGGAAAGAATCACCACTCCTCGAACTCTTAGGATAGAAGGACATATGACGAAGAAAAAGGTTCAAGAATTGAAAGATCACATTGAGAAAGAAGAAATGAACCTAACCATATATTGTAATGCATTGGCTAGAATTACCACTCCTCAAACTATCAAGATTGAAGGAAATATCAAGAAGAAAAATGTTCAAGAAGTGAAAGATCACATCAAGCATCAAGAAATGAATCTGACCATATCTTGTAATGCATTGGAAGAAATTACCACTCCTCAAACTATTAATATAGAAGGACATATCGAGAAGAAAAAGATTGAAGCAGTGAAAGATCACATCGAGCATCAACAACAATTTCTCCAGCTTTTAAAGGATAACGCCAATTTGGTGCATAATCGAATGAAACAATAGGTAGATCAAAATCGCAGTGAAAGAATTTTTGATGTAGGCGATTGGGTATCTTTATGACTACATCTCAAGCAAGCTATTTGTGAGAAGGCAATGTTGGCAATACTACGTACACTTAATAAATGGTGACCTTACCTAATGGGAAGACACTTCAAGCTAAAAATGGATCATGATAGTCTTAAATGATTTTTAGAACAAAGATTATCTTTAGAAGAACATAAAAAATGGGTCACAAATATGTGGGTTAAGACTTTGAAATCATATACAAAAAAAGGAAGAAAAATGTTGTTGGAGATGAACTCTGAAGAAAGGATGAGGATGTGGAAGCATTGTTTTGTGCTATTTCTATTATCGAACCAGATTGGATAGATGACGCAAGGGATGAATGGAATAAGGATGAAGAAGTGTGCCCACTCATTCAAAATTTGTAGAAGATCCCAATTCAAATAATATTTCCAAAAGTTGACGAGGAAGGAAACATCATATTGGAATCCAGAGTAGTCACAAAAGCAAGAACCTGGCAGCAACAAAATCGATCAATTTTAGAGTATCTCATCAATTGGAAGAACTTAGCCACTGAATATTCCACATGGGAAGACAAGAATTTTATACAGAAGCATCAAGAACTACTCAAGCATTGAGGACAAAACTTTTTGAAGGAGAGGGGCATGTTAGGTCCCTATATTACTAGTGTAACCCCTTATTATTATTAATACAACCCCCTTATTATATTGCTGTTCCCATGTAGTCCCCATATTATTATTATTGTGCCCCACAGAAGCCCACTATTTTATCATTTTTCCCTTACATTATTATTGTTATGTTGGCTTTGATTATATTATGACCCCTTAGACTCCTAAATATAGAAAGGAGGTCTTGCCATTTGTATCATCCAAGAATTGTTCATTTGTGTAATTTAAAGGAGATTTCCCCCTTGAAGAGGCTTATTTTGAAAGTTTTTATCTATCTTTTCGATCTTTTTGTGAGTTGGTTTCATAACATGTTATATAGTCGTAAATGTAGAACACCCCTTAATTGGAACAACCCTGAATATAAATTGATGTTAGGGCCAGATACGTTAAAATAAATGGAGACCATTGTGAAAAGGATGACGATGATTTAAATTTTGTATAGACATGAAGAATTCTTACACTGGTATGAAGCAAAATGATCGACAATTTCAAGCTGGGGATTGTGTGTATGTACAAGTGAAACATAAAATAAGTACCTTGTAATTTCCCCCTAGTTTTGTGTCCCATTGCAAATTCTAATTCAAATTGGCCTATTAGCTTATTAGTCAGCACTACACAACCATATACATGTGCATAATGTCTTTCATGTATCATTATTAAAGAAATATATTTATGATCCCACACACATTATTAATTGGAAAGATATACAAGTAAGACAATTTATACGATTGCATATATATGTATGCTCATTATTTTAGCATGTATGAACCGATGATGACCCATTGGTTGTAACTATAAGTCAAAACAGATAATATATTTATGGTCAAACTCCAATGTATACTTGTTCGGAGAGAAGCAATGCCACATAGATGAGTTATCACCGAGGTTAGACTGTAGTGGAGCACTTCAGCCTGGAGGAGGCTTCCTAGGAAGATGAGAAATTTATAAAAGAAGTATATCCTAGTCTGTTATGAGAGCTTGGAAAACACTAGCATAGTGTTTCATTCAAGGGGGGAGATGTGATATCCCCTTGTAATGTTAGTTGATTCTAATTTATTGTAGTTAAAGACACTATTTTACATTATGGGCCTTAGAAAAAAGGAAAAATAATATTTTACATGAATGGATATTTTATTTTAATTTGTTAATTATTAGTGTTATAATGATGTTGCAATGATAAAAAATTTGGGATGGGACAGAGTGCTAAAAGAGGTTCACCCATAAGTAGTTGGACAATTATGGGCTAGGTGGTTACTTGCCCAAGTTCTTCCCTGGAAATAATAATCCTTCCAAAAGAAGCCAGTAGGGTTGAGGAACCTCAGGTGAAAAATATAGGAGAAACAAAGGAAATATTTCGAAGGAAGAAGCGTGTGCTAAAAGGATTCCAAAGCTGGTTGGAAAGTGGAGTCCATCTCAGACTTGGGTGTTCAGTTAAATTTTATCTACCAAGTTTGGTTGAGATGAGATGGTCATTGGAGGAAACAATGTGAATTGATAACTACCATGGAACTACACTAGGTGTGGAGAAAGCTCAGGGGGGATGCAATATAAGAGTGGTCTTCTTGGTTGGGAGGAGTTCTGTGTAGCCAAAGATTTTGTGACTGCTCCAGGCCCAGTTTGGGACTAAAGAATTAGATAAGTATGAATTTCGGTTTGAGGGGTCTTGAACCAAGTTCAAGTTGTGTTGTGTAACAACAAAACCCTCAACTACTGGCCCTTTCACAATGACCTGCAAGAAGATCGTAGTCTCACCCGAAGCAGTTGTGGAAGTTTGTAGAACTAGGCTTCTACAACCGAAGGGATATCTGTGAAGTGACGGCATGAAATTACTTCTATTATATACCAATCTTATAACTTCACAGACATAATAAATTCGTGCAGATGGTTACTATCCAAAAACACATTAAATTCAATGCATAACAGTATATCTTACATTTCTTTGCATAATTCAGTAAAAAGCACACATGACCCAATACAGAATATTAGACAAATGACAAGTAAAGAGGTTCAATACTTCATAAAAAATATTCCTTACGACAAATATCTTTCAATTACATTCACTTCTCTAACCTGTGCACCCAACTACAGGCGATCTATGCACTCAGTTGTAGACTCTTCAAGGTCTTCGCACACTCAGATGCGGAGCCTTCTCAAAACTACAAACTATAGATGTGAAAACAGAGATTCACTTATGCTTCTATCATTTTGATCTTCTAATTCTTCGATTACAAAATATTACATATCATTTTATACAATTCATCTATACAAAAACGATGCTCCACATACTATGGATCCATGAAAACAAGGACTACTACCCAATACCATTATAAAATGAGGACTCTATCCCATCCCTAAGGCCCTAAAAGTTTGTGTGATGAATATTCATTCTTCAACTCCGCATGGTATGATACTTGTTTCACGAGGTCTTTTATCCAAAATTTGGACCAAGTTGAGTCATGACCAATAGGCCCCCAACACTCATCTATGACTTGTCCCGATTCACTATGCTTTGACGCCCTTAACCTTTGTTGGGATGTCGTTGTATACTACATTGTACTACTATAGTGTTTCTGCCATTGAATTTTCTTCATGTTGCTCTTCCTTGAGCAAAGCTTCTACAGTAGGGCCAGTGGTCTTCTATAGTAGCTTCACTTCCCTTTTCTTCAATTCCTTCAGTCGTTCATCCACTCCCTTTGAAAGTTGCAAGGCTTCCTCCTATCGTAGCTGAGTCCTCACCTGTAATATCTGTGCTTTCCTCCATAGATCATCCACTTGTACCTCGAGGTTATTCCCTTCATAAATGTTGGCAAATCTCAGCAATACTGGTAAGGTCTTCACAGCTACTAGGATCTCCTCATGTCACTTATGCTTGGCATGCAGTTCCTCCTCAATCTTCTGGACATTTGGATCCTTCTACATTGAGGTCCAAATCTACATTGTATCATCGATAAACTTCCCACAATCTTCCACCATATCCAATATGCCTTTCATTATTGCATTGAGGTCCGTTTGTCTCTGCTCCCAAACCTTTGGTTGCATACTTGGGTGCAATCTTCACTTCAGTTATGATATTTATACAACATAGCGAATTTTACTTTGGCGATGACATTCTTTGAGTATTTGATTGCAAATAAAAGCTTCACAACCTTCTCTGTTGGTGCTTCATCATCGCGGACCTTCATGTCTGTGATTGTACTATAGGTTCTAGTAATGGCCTTCTCCAATTGTTCCTATTGCTACCTTACTTCCTCCCTTTCCTTGGCCACTTGCTTCAACTCCTATTGTATTTGTTCTTTCTTTGACTGTGCCTTTTCTTTCAACGGTGTCATATGATTCTCTTATTCATGCATCTCCATGGTGATTCCTTAATGAAATTCATGTGGAACTTGAAGAAGTAATGCAGTGACATTCAGCTGGACACTCCACCACGTTTTGAGTCACTTTTTATCTACTACAACTTCAAACTTCAATGCCCCAGCTAGCACATGTAACATCCACATCCTAAAACTTGTTTCCAATCTTTTCTCTTGTTGTGATGACTAGACTATCTATTTTGGTTGCTTCACTTCTTGTGGAAACACCTTCAGCTTTGCAATGCTCTACTCCACCTCAACCAAGATCGCTTTGCAATGATCATCAATCTTATCTTAGGTCTATATGTTAATATCTTTTTTTTTTTTGTTATGTCATAAATGTGCCCATTAGTGAGGACAAGTGGTACTGCACCCTTACTATTATCTCCCTTCTACTTCTTTCTTCACCGTATATTTATCATAAAGGGCGAACCTTCTGATACTTCTGCATCATTGTAGTGTCCTTCGTGGTCCTTCCTTGCTCCTTTTGTTTCTAATATCTCTTCGACGACATGTTTCTTACCTGTAACCGCACCGTTCCAAGCACCTATTTATGCACCATCTCCTCTAACCACTCCACCATGTGGATTCAACCACTCCTCCGACCAACTCTTCACTATCACGAGGAGGTCATATTTTCTTACTAGTTAGGGCAATGGATGTCATGCCTCTGTTGGGTCCTTCATCGCTTTCACATATGCATTATGAAATTCTTCCTTAAACTTAGTTATATGACAATACTGCTTGTACAAGTTTGGTGGCAATCTAGGATACTGATTTACCAGCGTATGTAAATCCATCTGCATCAACACAAAAAATATTTCTTTCTTTTTTTCGTAGGTTTTCTCTTTGTAAACCGTAGCGAAGCATACCTCATTTCTTCACACACATCTACCTCCGCAATTGGAAATTAACAATCTTCTATCTCCTTGCATGTAATAAGCGCAATAAGAATCAACAACCAAGCATATTGAAAGGTCTTGCCTTCTTCTTGTGCCTCCCTACAATCCATCAAAAATTCCTTGCATATATAAGAAGCCTAGTTGAACTGGACTCCTTCCACACACTTCTCTGCCAATGATACCATTGTTGTAGGCATCTCAATTTCCCTACCCTCATGCACCATTGTGAGGAGCTATCGCACACAATTTGTACTCAACGAGCTTCGACTGAACTGCGACACATTCATTATGTTCAGAAGTCCTGCTCTCCCCACTCCCGCAACTTATTGTTGCAGCTCTAATCTTGTAACTCCTCTGTCTGGGTAGTGAATTTTTTTCAAGTACGTACTTGGGTTAAAATGCATGTATAATTTTACTTATTTCGTTTAAATCCCAGTCTTCCATTTTGATTGGGGCAATCTTCCCCAAAAATTTCCTTCTTCTGGCTCCCTCACCAACTTCACGTTCAGCGTTTTTAGTGGCTTATATGTTGGGAGGAGAGAGGTAATATTCACATCCTCCATCTCCTTCCTATGGAACTCAGCTTCTTCTTCACTATCATGCACCTGCTGGGGTCCCTCCTAATGTAAAGGTTTCTTCTCTTTCTAGATTGGATTTTTTCCCTTTTCCTCTGTTTTTTTCAACTGCACTTCCTTCTACATCTTCTTCTACAGTGATGTTCTCAATGTTTCTGCAAAGACCTCAGCTCATCTCTTTTGTGTCATCTTATGTGGTTGTGAATGCGGTTATACATGGAGCTACACATGCACCTTTCTTGGCAAGCTTAAACATATCAAAGACATAGGCACATTTTCTCCTAGGCTATTTCCTTCTTGTGACTCCATAATACTAGTTATCCCCTACTTCTTAAATATCTTGAACAACTCTTCCCATCCCCTCTCAGACATGTAATAGCTCTTCTTTACTTAGGCGCAATTTCTGATCTCTCAAGGAAACAAGTGTAAAATGTGGCGCGGGATGCGGTTTTTATAAAAATTTTGAATTCCCAAACTCATGATTGGCTCTATATTTGATTCATTAATGCAGGTATGGGCTGGATACATCCAACTATGCTTCATAAATTCTTTTTTCCCGCACCCTTCAATGGTAAAAAAAAATTGTTTGTGCCCTTTTTCCTTCCAACAGTCATATTTCCAACTAATTTCGTCATATTTCATCTTTGGCACAATCATATATTCTTCTTCGCAACTCCTTTAGACTTTTCCAAACTCCTGAGTATCGTACAATATTCTTATTTCAGCGACATCCCTTCCTGCCGAGAAGTTTATAGTCCCGTGCCTAGTTTCAACTACAGGTGGCACTAAGACTTTATCCCCTTCATTTATTTAGTGCGATGGTCCAAAGACATAATCGTCCCTATATATATTCATTCTACTACCATAAACTCGCTCAGGAATCAGCGAGTTGAATAACTTCACCATCTGTAATATTATTAACAATATATGGTCCCAACCAATGTCCCTTGAATTTCCCTGGGAACTTCATGAACTTACTGTCATATAATGATACAATATCCCCCTCCTAAAATATCCTTTTTATTTGCATATCATGACATGCTTTCTCCCTTGCTTTCTACATGTGCTGATGGAATCCTACTATGAATATGTCTTCTTCTAAAGCTAGTATCTCTCACATTTGTTCCTTCATCGTGTCATAGTCTGCCATATCTTTGACATCTCTAATTCTCAGGCTTGGCACAATGTATTCCATAGGAATCACTTCCTCTTGTTCATATATCAACCTTGAAGGTGTTTGTCCTATTAAATTATTGCATGTCATTCTGTATTCCCACAGCACTGCGTGAATCCTCAAATCCCAGTCATCTATGTTTACATTTCACACCTTGGTCAATATATTCCCCAGAATCTCATCAAAATATTTCATTGTCCCATTCTCCTGAGGATGATAGCGAGTGCTCTTCTGATGGTAAACCTAGAATTCCTCAATCATTGTTTCAATAGTCTTATCAAAAAAGTGTGTCCCCTGACCTCTCATCAAGATTTTTGGATATCCAAATCTTGATAATATATATTTGAAGATAAAATTCATAGTGGTTTTTGAGCTGCAATCTTTAACCGGCTTTGCCTCAGCCCACCTTGTCAAATAATCTGTCATGGTGATGATATATCTTCCACCAGTCATTTTCCTTGGTGGACTAATTGGTCCAACAAAGTCAATTTCTAATTTTTTAAAAGCTTGCAATTTCAACTATCGTACTAGGAGCATTTCATCTCTTATGGGTGACTTTCATGTCCTTTCACATACATCACATGCTTGGCAATAGTCCTTCACATCGTTATGTATTGTATCCCACCATATCTCGACTCTCAGAATCTTCTGCATAATGGATTTTCCTGCATAATGGACAACTGCTACTCCCCCATGAGCTTCTACCAAAATGCTCTGTCTTTCATGCTCGGGGACGTATCTTCAAAATACTTCATCTTGTCCCATTTTATACAACTGTCCCGTAATTAGTGAAAAGTCAGTTGTTCGAACCACCAATTCCATTCTTTGCTTTGTAGTGTACTCTGTGGGCGACATTCCTATGGACAAAACCTGGATAATATCTATGAAGTCATCATCTACGACTTTAATTGAAAACAGTTGTGCATCAGGCATGCTATCTTCAAGACTTGTAGGTTCTTCTTGTGTCTCTCTCTTGAATATATGATGAGGCCCAACATTCAATCTTCCTAGATTCACTATAACTTTGTAATTGAATTCTTGTAATAATAACATCCACTTACATATCTTCCTTCCTAGAACATGCTTATTTACTAAATACTTCAGCAGGAAATGATATGTGAACATATTAAAGTTTCCTCCCAACAAGTAATGTCTAAACTGTTGTAGTGCATACACCATAGTCAGCCCTCCCTTTCTTTGATATTGTAATTCTTCTCTACCTCAGATAGCTTCCTACCTGAAAATTCTACGGGATGATCAATAACACATCCCCCTTGATGCGCTAATATTATACCCAATTCTATGCAAGATGCATCAAAGTGCACATGAAACTCTTTCATCCAATCCAGGAAAACTAGAATCAGCACAATTACCATCTTTTCTTTCAACACGTTCAGGCTCTTCTAGCATTCTTCATTCCACTAGAAGGTCACATCCTTCTTTAGAAACTTCTCCATTGGTGCAGTTATCTGTGCATACCCTTTAATAAACTTCATGTAGTAGCCCGTGTGTCCTAACATTGTACACAATTGTCTTATTATTTTTAGTGCTGGCAGGTTCACAATGACTGCGATCTTCATTGGGTCCACCATTAATTCCTGTTTACAAACCACATGCCCCAAAAATATTCCAAATGGCTCACAGAAGATGCACTTCTTCAAGTTCAACGATATTTGAGACTACCTACACGTATCCAACATCAATCGTAACCTCGCCAGATGCTTTTTTAATCGCTCAAACACTGTCTAATCATTGAAGTAAACTTCCATAAACTTGTGTATATACTCCTTGAAAGTTGAAATTACAACTCTGGAAAAAATGGCAGGCACATGCTTCAATCCAAACGGCATGGATTTGTATTGATAGGACCCCCACTGTGTAGAAAATGTTATTTTATGTATGCCTTCTGGTGAAATTCAGATATGGTGATATCTTGAGAAACCATCTATAAAAGAGTAAACATCTTGTCCTCCTACATTATCCAACACTTCTTCTATAAATGGGGTGGGAAAGGGTCATGCAAGTATGCATCATTCAACTTCCTTAAGTCCACATAGATTCTAATTTCCCATTTCACCTCTTTCTCCTAAACTACCATGGGACTTACCCATTCAGAGTCTTCGACAAGTTCAATTATCCCCCCTGCTAACATGTTTTCCAATTCTGTTTTACCTTTTCCTTATATTTTTGGTTTAGTGTACAAGGCCTCTTCTTGTGATATTATTCTTGTGAGCACCCCACCATCTGGTAGGAGCAGCTTTTAATGCCTAATTCATAGATTACAATCTTTGATCTTCTGGTACCCATCTCTTATAATCCCTAAGGAACATATTTGTATCACCCAATCTGTTATACACAGGTAAAGAACATACCTTAGTTGTCCCGCAATGCATTGCCTTGGTGATTATTGCACATCGCCTAGTCGATACATCATGCAATATTTTCTACTAGTTCTCCAACTCCTCGGCTAAATCCAAAGGGTAGGAACTATCTTTCTCCCAATTCATCTTCCCATCCATGGTAGGGTTGATCTAATCCTCTTCCTTAGCTATGATCTGGTAGATATGATCAACGTCAGCCACACCATACTCTTCTTTGATGGGTTATGTATACCTTGCACCTTCTTATGGATCAAATGGAACAATAACTCTCATATTATTTCTTTTGAATATCATCTACTTTTTATTCAGAGTAATGATAGCCATATTCCAAATTCCCAATCCAATCTTAGCACCGCAGGGTAAGGATTACTATCATCCATAATGTCAATTATTTCAAAGTCAGTGGTAGTGCGCACTTCGTTGATGTCCACTATGACATTAGAAAACCTTCGTAAGGGTATGATTTTCTATTGATTTTCCATCTTCAACTAAATAGTATACCATTACACCTTTGACTTCTCAATCAATTCCCAAGTCTGTCTTGGCAAGACATTGCGATTAGACCCGAGATTCAAGATCACCTGATCCATATCATATTCTCAAATATGCGTTGTAAGCCTCATTTATTTTCTCAATCTCTTCTTGTGCCTATGTAGGCTATTCAGTGCGTGCATCTCACTCTCCATTTACAGTAAAAATTTTAATCTAAGCCTAAAATTCTTTGAATCTGTGTGTTGTGTCTATTTGCATTTGCTTTGGAAGTTAATAAGACGTGCGATAACACTGCAAGGCTTTAATTAGGACGTACAATAACATTTTTTTTGTGTTATAGAAAGGCCTCCGCCACTCTGATATCGTCGGATTATAATATGTGTGGGCTACTTTGACGAGTGTCGATTTATAATAAGGCACAACGACTTTGATGATTGTGTGTTTACAATAAGTGTGGTTCGTTTATTTATTGTTTGAATGTTTATTTGTGTTTCTAATATTTGATTTTTTTATCTAGATTTAAGAGTTTTTACTAGTAAAATTAAAAATTGGTATAAATTTTTATTAATAATTTCAAAAGTATATTTTTTTATTTACAATTATTTGATATTGAAATAGTTGAAAATAATTGTTAATATATTTGTTAGATTGTTTGTTATAAGTTTCTCTATATGTGTTAGATATTCCAAATATTTTATTTAATACTTTTTGAATGTCATGATTAAGAAGTTAGAAATAATATTGTATTTTTTGTACAGATATATAATTGATATAAAACTAACATAGATCTATGTTAATTTTGAATCTACCATTGACCATATAGAGAAATTAAATTTCTCTAAATGCAAAGCTCTTTTTGAGTGTAAAATTTGAGAAAACGTTTATACCTCAAGAGATTTGATTTATGTGATCTTGGTACATTTAATATGAATAATTTTTAATTTGT
>APFE030368474.1:95681-113956 GCA_000404065.3 Pinus taeda
ATATTATTATATATTTTTAAATATAATGTCAAGCGACAACATCTACCACAAATATTTTATTCTTATTTACTCAATGTGTGCATGAGTATGAAACAATTACATATATCACTTTACTTTGTATTGAAATTGACATATTTTATTTGTGGCTAACACTGGAATACTTTTTTTTATTAGTATTTATTTTTCAAATACCATATGTTGGCTTTGTCTATGTTAAACATCCATGAAGTATCACATCTCCTTCATTGTAGGTTGTAAGATCAATTTTATTTTAAATGTGACCTTTATTTGAGTCTTGATTTAAAGTTTTTGTCAAAATAAAGAAAATGAAATTGATATATGAAAGCATGGGTTTGATGGTTAGGTCAATTGTTTATAGCTGAAAGCCTCTACTGTAGGCTTCTTGGATTGATCTCAAGTGTCCTTTTCCATGTAATAATGTAATAGGCCCTTCTTGGGAATTATGAATCAAGAAACAAATTTATTTTGATGTAAATTAGGTCTTATAAGCCTCCTCCACCAAGTCTAGACAAGTGGGTCTAAAATGAGGAGACTGATATCCTATATAAACGTAGCAACTTGACCTCATTTGGAGCACTCACTCATCGAGTTCAATCTATAACTTCTACAGCGAGAAAAAGTGTGAAATTCAAGAGAATAGGAGGAAAAGGATATCGAAGGATAAGGAGGTACCTATCAAGCACAAGAAGTCTAAATTATCTCTCTCACACACATGTGTGAAGTTGCTAAGTTTCTGAGGGGCCGAGGGCCGAAATTGTGGAGTTCTTAGGGCCGAAATTTCTTTGGTTGTTGGTGGGTTCTAGTTGTTGTACAAGAAGATACTATTGAAGGTTGTTGAATCATATTGAAGGGCTAACTTAGTCGAGGAGGAAGGTGTATGGGTCTAGGGTCTTGGTCTACCTCAACATGAATTTTATAGTGGAAGAGTTTGGCTTGGTTTTCCCCTATAGAGGAGTTTTATCGCTAGTAGAGTGCCTACATCTCGTGTCTTTTGTCTTCACGTTTTGATTTTGATAATTACTTGATGAAACAAAGATAAAAGAGAATAAGAAATGTAATAAGAACTCTAAGATATCACACTAACTATCAACATAAGAAATATTTCTACCTTTCTCATACTCTAACATGGTATTAGAGCTAAGGTGGAGAAGATGGAAAAAGGTAGTTCGAAGATCTATTGAAAAGACAGATATAATGGTTTCAAGAAAAAGGTCACAATGAGTAGAATATAGAAATATGACAAACTCAATGAAGGGATAAAACAAACTAGAAAGAGCCCCCAACTAGAGGGCGTGGAAAAAGAGGATAGAACTTATCCTCACAAAGCAAATGGTGTTAGAACTAGTTAAAGGAAAAGTCAAGAAGCCTACAGATGAAGGAGGGAAAGAGAAGTTTAGAGAAACTGAAATCTTGGTTATTAATGTAATTGTAGATAGAGTAAAGGACAACCTAATTCCATATATATCCAACATAGACTCCACTCAATAAATGTATGAGGCTCTCTCTAAATTGTTCACTATCAAGAACATTAGTGAAATAGTAATCCTCAATAATGAACTAAGGACAATAAAGATGAAAAGAGATGATAATGTATCATCATATTTGCAAGAATATATAGAATAAGAGATGAACTCCAAGAAATAAATGAATTTGTACCAAAAAATGAGCTTGTAATTACTACTCTTATCGGAATACCAGAAACTTGGAGTTCTTTTGCGTCATAAATTAGGATTTGGAAAGATACTCCAACATTCAAAGAAATGTGGAATTCATGAAGTAAAAAAGAAGCCAAAATATCATTAGTAAACATGAAGAAGGATAACGGAGAAGAAAATAACTCTAAAGCCTATTCTTCTCATCACAAGAAGAAGGGAACCTTTAATAAGTTCAAAGGACAAAAGAATAAAGTTGACCTATCCAAGATTGAATGCTCCAACTGTCATAAGATGGGTCAGTACAAAAATCAATGTCATGAGAATCCACGAAATAAGAAGAGAGATAGGGGACAAGAAAATATCACCAATGAAGCTCCAACTAAGAAGAATAAGGCTGAAGAATGAGAAGTCAAAGACTTATACTACAAATTCCTTTCTTGCATATCCTTCTTAGTCTTCTATTCTAAGTTTTGTATTTTTTTCCTTTTATGTTTTGATTTCTAGAGTTTGTAGGTCTAACATGTTGTGTTACAACATTTTTGATTTATTTTAATAAGTTGTAGGTGTCCCTCAGAAAGACTAAATTAAGAGGGAGCCTCCACCATTTAGCAAAAAGATAAGTGTTTTGTTCTTTGTTTCATCTTTTCATATTTGGTTTCCTCCTCACATCAAGATTTGTTTGTATTGTATGCGAAGAACATGTTCATTATATATTATCCTTTGTTAGGAAAGTTAGTTTAATGCTGAGAGGTTATGGAGACTTCAAACGATAGACCTAAAGCATGGAAGCAATTTTTTTGCAAAGTAAGTTCAACAAGATTTGATGTGCTACAAGTTTTGTTAAAGAAAAATTCAATGTATGTCTTAAACTACAAGTTTTGTTAATAAGTTCTCTTCATAGAAAAGGTATGTTCATTCTCTTCTAAAATTTTCTTTACATTACTCACAATGTTATGTCTCGGGTTTTAAATATTAAATATTTTTGTTAGGCTCATTAATAATTGAATTGAATCTACCCTCGCTATACTATCATTTGATCATTCTTGTGAAACACTAAATCTTAGGGTTCATTGTAAAACCGTAGCCTCTTGTTTCTAAGGGTATGTAAATGTTAATAAATGAAACCCTAGTCTAGTTAGGGATTTCTGATCGAGTCTACAAATCCTATTCTTTTGAAGGTTTTGATAATGTTGTGGTAAAAACCCTACTCCTTTTAATGTTTGTTGTTAATGTTCATGTTATAAAATAAAAACCCTAGATTGTTAGGGTTTGGTAAATTACGGTTTATAAGAAAAATCCTTCTAATAGTTATAGTGGGATCCTATGAATGAAACCATAGGTATATATTCATTTGTTTGATCGAAACCCTAGCTTGAATTGTTTGATGTTTGTGTATAGAGTGTATCTAGTAGTTATTGATGTGAAACGAATCCTAGATATGTATATGCAATTGTTGACACCCATGTTTTGGTTTGTGAAATCTACGGTTTGTGAAAAAACCATAGAAGAGATTGATATTCTAGGAAATGATGATATTCTTACCAATTAATTTAGCCTTGATGACAAAATCTAAGGGTGTGCAACAAACCCCACTAGAGTCTCACATGTAAATATAAAACTATGTTGTTGAAACCTCAGATGTATAGTAGGACTTTTTTTTATTAAATTGTTGATATCTAAGGCTTTGTGTCACGAATATAGAGTCTAGGGTTTATGAAAAAACCCTAGTAAGAATTTGAAGTCTATATTATAAAAGATATGAACCTTATTGATTATGAACCTAACTAGGTATAGATATTTAAAGAAAGAATGATTTGATGCTTCCATTGTAATGACACGATCAACATATTATAGTTTTCTTTGTGTTTCTCTATATTTTTAATTGGTTGTACTTGTTAAAGAACTTCGCGTACATAATATTCAAGGTTTTGGAGATGTTCGTAATTGAATACGATAATGAGCATGATGTAGTAAGCTATAAAAATGATGAAAATAAAGATGATCTCGATGCCATAAGAATGAAATGACGTCTTGAAAGAATGAAGTTTCTCTGAATTTATCAAGTTTTTGATCTCCACGAGTTGAGAGGGAGGTCATATTATGATAGTCATAATGAATATGTTAGGCCCCTATAATAGTAGTGATTCCCCCATTACTATTGTCATTGTATCCCTTATTGTTATTATTGTGCCCCTATTGTCTGCATATTGTTAGTGGTATGTGCCATAGAAACCCACTACTGTTATTTTTGTGCCCTTATGTTATTACTATTATGTTGGCTTGATTATATTGTGACCCCTTAGACTCCTATATATAGAAGGGAGGTTTATTCATTTGTATCATCCAATAATTGTTCATTCATGTAATGTAAAGGAGGTTTTCCCCTCTAAGAGGTTGAATTCTAAGGTTTTGATCTATCTTTTCTATATTTTTGTGAGTTGGTTTCCTAACATTTGGTATGAGAGCTTTGGATTCTAGGGTTTCACTGCTCCAAAGAGGTCATCGTCTAATTTTTGCTATAACTTTTTGTCTAGGATGTTTCAAAAGCTACACAAAAAAACCATTTGAGCCAAAATCATTTTGAACTTCGGGTCCAAATTTCTGAGCTTGTCTTGCTATATTTGCATAGATATGATCGGAGGAAGTTAGGGTTTTTGTAGACTCCTCAATTACATTCCAAATTGGTGACCTGGGAAAAATCATCATAACTTTCTTTTTGAGCATCATCATCCAATTTCATGAGAAGCTATAGAAAGAGGACAACCTATAGTGTTCTATGTGTCATTTTTAGGTAGAAAGGTCAAAACAGTGACACGTGACATGTCATACAAGGTCATTCTACTAAACTAGTCTATAATTAGGTCACCGTGGGAGATTTGGAATAACTCTCACTTGGAGAATCCAATCTTGATCAGACTTGTGGGGTCAAAAAGGGGATGCAAGTTGCTACTGCAAGATGAGATTTCAGATATTTGGGATCCACAGTTACAAAGATACAACATATTCAATACCAAGCTCTTACAAAGTGAAAAAATAGTTTTTTTCTTAAATTTTGCATAAGATCTGTTTCAAAAGTTATTTTGAAGGAATTCAAAGGGAATAGTGAAGAATTATTAGAATTAATTAATGCCCTGAAGAAATAAAATTGAAACACCTAGGAAGCAACTTGAAAGCACTAGCATGACTCGTGAAGAAGAGGAAGAAATGCAACATGATATATCAAAATTACAAGACCAAGTACAAAAAATTTCACTCTCACTAAAGGTAAATGAAGCCAAGATGAATGGCATGGAAGCTAATATGAATGGCATGCAAGTTAAGATGGATGGCGTGGAAGCTAATATGAATGCCATGCAAGTTAAGATGGATGGTGTGGAAGCTAAGATGGATGGTGTGGAAGCTAAGATGGATGGAATGGACACTAAGATGAATGGAATGGATGATAAGATGGAAGAATTGAAGATAAATTTGAATAATTTGCTACAAGAAATGGTCACTAATGGTGAAAGGTAATAAAGGAAAACTCATGATGAAAACAAAAGAAATGTTAATCATGATTTCATAGACTCTAATGTTGGATTGAAGACCCACCATGTTCCAAAAATCGATATGAGGAAATTTGATGTTAAGGATCCCAGAACATGGATACTACAAATGGAGCAATTTTTCGATCTCCATAATGTGTAAAACACACAAAAGGTACATATTGCAACTTTATATTTGGAACCAAATCAGTTTGTATGGTATCGATGGCCTTGCTCTCATAAACAAATTGTCACTTGGGCAATTTTTATGGAAGTAAACATAGCACATTATGAGGATACAAAAAGCAACACCTTTTTTAGCCAATTGATAAAACTCAAACAAAAGGGTTCAATGATAGAGCACATTAAGGACTTCCAAAAATTGAACATAATGGTAAAACATATTCCAGAGGAGAATAGGATTGATGTGTTCATAGGGACTTTAAATGATAATATCCAAAAAGAGGTTCACCTTTGGGAACCCGATTCACTGGAGAAGGCATTCAGGTTAGCAAGAAGAATGGAAAGCATAATTATGGCAACCAGGAAGCCTACTACTCACGACTATAAAGATGATAGTGTTTTTTCCCCTAGATTTCTACAACTTACAAGGTTGACACCACAACAATTGGAAGAAAACAGAGCAAAAGGGCTTTGTTATATTTGTGATAGCAAATATAGTAAAGGTCATAAGTGTGCAAAGAAGAAATTATTCTACATAGATTGTGAAGAGGAGGAAGAAAAGGAACAAGAAATGTCAAAAGAAGAGGATATACTCTAGGAAAAAACCCTAGTAAAGAAGAAATGAATCCAACCATATTCTTGTAAAGGCATTGCCTTGAATTACCACTCCTCAAACCATCAAGCATTAAGGACATATTAAAGAAGAAAAAAGGTAATTAGTGTTATTGATTCAGGAAGCACCCATAATTTTATTTCATTGCTGAAGCATAGCAAAAGGAATTTGAATTGTTTCCTATATCTTAGCACCAGGAGTGTCAAGTGCATGGCTTGCAAGTGGATAGAAACCATAACTTGCCTCTAGAAAATGCATAATATCAAGCTTCTGTCCATGGAGAATATGTATTGAATAGCCCAATGCTTTCCATTCCAATGGGTGGTGTTGATGTTGTACTAGGAGTCTAATGGCTACAATCCTTGGGTACAATATCTTTTAATTTTCAAGAAATTTTCATGAAATTTTGTGCAAAATCAAAGGAAGTTGAAATAAGGGGTATTACAGGGAAACTGGGAAAGACAATCATATCTAACGGTATGAAAATTTTTCTAAAGAAGGAATAATGAGGTGTAAATTGCACAATTATGTTCGTTAGAGGTTCCCACATTGAAATCATCTATTTCTCCAGATCTCCAAAAAGTCTTGGGTAATCATTCCAAGGTATTTGAGACTCCCAAAGGTCTCCCACCTATTCATGATCATGATCATGCTATTCATTTGATTCCACGATGTGTTCCTCCAAACATCAGGCCATACGGATATCCCTATGCTCAAAAGAGTGAAATTGAACATATGGTTGCAGAAATGCTAGAGGCTAGTATAATTCAACCTAGTCAAAGTTCTTTCTCTCCTCCAGTAGTATTGGTGCACAAGAAGGATCGATCATGGCACATGTGTCTGGATTATAGGGAGCTCAACAATCTCATTATTAAAGATAAATTTTCCATTCCTGTCATTGATGAATTATTGGATTAATTTCATGGATCAATTTATTTCACCAAGTTGGATCTTAATTCAGGATATCATCAAATCATAATGAAGACTGAAGACATTCTGAAAATAGCATTTAGAACTCATGAGGGTCATTATGAATTTTTGGTTATGCCTTTTGGCCTTACCAATGCACCTTCTACATTTCAAGGTTTGACGACTTCCATTCTCAAACCCACCCTTATAAAATTTGTGTTAGTATTTTTTGATGATATACTAATCTACAACAAGTCTTGGAAGGACAATGTTGAACATGTTGACAGGGTGCTCAAATTATTGGAGGAGAAACAATTATATGCAAAAAGCTCCAAATGTTTCTTTGAAGTACAAAAGGTGGAATATCTGGGTCATATTGTATCTCATGAAGGTGTTAAGGTAGACCCTAGCAAAATTAAAGCCATTAAGGAATGGAAAATCCCCACATCCATAAAGCATTTACGAGGATTCCTCGGGTTGACATGATATTATTGCAAGTTTGTTAAGAATTATGGGAGAATAGCAGCACATCTAACAACATTATTGAAGAAAGATGCATTTTCATGGACTCAAGAAGCAACAAAGGCCTTTGAACATCTTAAAGAGGCAATGTGCCAAGCACCGGTCTTAGCTATGCCGGACTTCACAAAAACCTTTATTCTGGAATGTGATGCTTCAGGAAATGGAATTGGTGTTGTTTTAAGGCACGATGAAAGATCCATTGCTTTTGGAAGTCGTCCAATCAAGGGAAATTATTTGCACAAAGCTATTTATGAGAGGGAAATGTTGGCAATACTCTATGCACTTAAGAAATGGCGAGCCTACCTAATGGGAACACACTTCAAAGTAAGAAACGGATCATGATAGTCTTAAATACTTTTTAGAACAAAGATTATCCTCTGAAGAGAAACAAAAATGGGTCACAAATATGTTGGGTTATGACTTTGAAATCATCTACAAAAGCGAAAGAAAAATGTTGTGGTAGATACACTCTCAAGAAAGCATGAGGATGTGGAAGCATTGTTGTGCACCATTTCTATTATCCAACCAGATTGGATAAACAAAGCAAGCGATGAATGGAAGAATAACGAAGAAGTGTGGGCACTCATTCCAAAGTTAAAACAAGATCCTAGTACATTTGATACATTTAGCTGGAAAAATGATTCGTTATGGTACAAACATTGCTTATACCTATGTAAGAATTCCCAACTCAAACAAAAGATTCTTATGGAATTGTACACTTCTCCCTTAGGAGGGAACTCAAGATTTTTAAAAACTTACCACACGGTTAAGAAGGAACTTTTTTGGGATGGCCTTAAATCAGATATTGAAATGTTTGTGGCGGAATGTTTGGTTTTCCAAGAAAATAAAATTGAAACAATTAAGACTCTGGGTCTATTACAACTTTTATCCATTCCAAGCCAATGTTGGGAGGAGGTTTCAATGGATTTTATCACAGACTTACCAAGTATGCACACTTTAGTGCATTATCACATCCATTTAAAGACAGTACAATTTCTACTGCATTTATGGAAACAATTCAAAAGGTACATGGAAACCCAAAGATTATTGTAAGAAACATAGATCCCATTTTGACTGGAAATTTTTTGACAGGATTATTTTCTTCTCTCGGTACTCAACTAGCTGATAGCTCATCTTATCATCCTCAATCTGATGGGTAAACTGAGATAGTAAGCAAATGTTTGGAAGGATATCTTCGCTATTTTGTATCTGATAAACATACACAATGGGTCAAATAGTTGCCTTTGGTTGAATGGTGGTATAGCACTTCCTTCCATACTGTAGCAAAAATGACCCCGTTTATGGCACTTTATGGATATCATCCACCATCCATCACATCATATTTAAGAGAAAATTCTAATTTTAAATCAGCGGAACATCACATCGAGCATCAACAAGAAGTTCTCCAACTCTTAAAGGATAACCTCACGTTGCCGCAAAATAGAATGAAATAACAAGCAGATCAACATCGTAGTGAAAGAAGTTTTGATGTAGGTGACTCAGTATTCCTATGACTACAACCATATAAACAAATGTCCCTCAAACAAGCTAAGAAGGATCATAAATTATCACCAAAGTATTATGGTCCGTACAAGGTGTTGCAAAAGATTGGTACTATGGCATACAAATTGGAGCTTCTTGCAACTTCCCGAGTGCACTGAGCTTTCCATGTTTCATGTCTAAAGAAGGTTATAGATGACAAGCTCCTAGTTCAAACAATATTTCTAGAAATTGACAAGGAAGGAAAAATCATATTGGAACCGGAAGAAGTCACAGAAACAAGAACTTGACAGCTACGAAATTGATCAATTTGAGAGTATCTCATCAAGTGGAAGAACTTATCCGCTGAAGATTCCACATGGGAGGATGAGAATGATGAAGATAAAGATGACCTCGATTCCATAAGAATGAAATGAAGTCTTGAAAGAATGAAGTTGCTCCGAAGTTATCATGTTGTTGATCTCCCCAAGTTGAGAGGGAGGGCATATTTTGGTAGTCCTAATGAATATCTTGAAGTGAGAATGAAACCGAAGAATGAAAGTACTACATATAGATGTTTAGAAAGACTTGAGAAGTATTGAGGTTGTATTTTGCGTTGCTGAAGAAATGGAAAAGAAAAACTTCCGATAAGATTGAAGATAATATAAGAAACATCAAAATCATTGAGGACCTCAAAGGTTTATGTTTACTTGTATATATGCATTGGAAAGTTTGTTATTCATTAGGGTTGTGATTGTACAGGATCTATCCATAAAAATTAAACATTTGAAGCATGCTTGGATTGGTGGATATATCTGATTTAGTTGGTTAAGAGAGATGAAGCATTGTAAGAGCCCTCGTGAAAATTCCATGTAAAAGAATATAAATTCCACAGATGATGGGACACATATTCCAATATGAATAGTGGGGGAAAAATCCTAATGTGCGTTGATTTGATTTGTTATGGCTAAGGAATTTGGCAATGGAAATGGCTAAGGCATTAAAGAGGCAAAAATGTATTTTGGCACATTTATTTATGAAAAAAATGGAAATTAGGAGAAAAGGAAGGTGAAAGGTCACACATTGTATGTGAGGAGGAAAATGAAGGAAAGTAATGGAAAATGAAAAAAATAGAGGCCTCCTTAGTAAAAAGGCTTCTGAGGATCAATTGGCAAGATTGGTCACTGAAGACATCATAAACTCAGTTTTGGAGCTCTCCCATTAATCTCTCTCTCTCTCATACTCTTCGATACTTAGATTTTTCTTGGAATACTCTTCGATAGTGTGGTATACATGGATTTTTGGAGCAAGAAGGAAAAGGAAGAGCTGTAAATTGCAAGAAGGCATCGAGATTACTAGCTACAGTGGGATTTGTTTGAAGGTACTGAGTTTCATGTATATTCTCCTTACTGTTTTTGACATGCATGACACATGCATGTGGTTTCCTGGTTATGATTTGTCATTGGCATGAAGGATGGTCAAGATTGACAATGGAGGGCCTAGTCTTGTCATTTCCTAGATAGTGATGTGATTGTGGGTTTACTTTCACTATTTTGTTTTGGTTGGTTCTCATGTTTCCTTACCTTAGGTTCAGTTACTTGTCTTGGAAGTCCTGGTTGGACAAACACTCTCGAAGCCCTATAACAACTTGGGTTGAGTTATTAGTCCTCGAAGTGTTGGTTGGAAAAATTCTCTAGAAGCCATAGGTGTGCTGAGTTACTAGTCATGAAAGCCCTGTATAAGTTGTGGGTTGAGTTACTAGTCCTTGAACCCTTGGTTGGAAAAATGCTCTCGAAGCCTTAGAAGGATTGGATGGAAACCAATCTCATGATGGTTTTGTGATGTCTAACCATAAGGTGGAATCGTTGTTTCATGGGTTGAGGTCGATGGCCTCTCGAATTCCTAGATGATTTTTTATTCATGTGTTCTATGAGATCCCACATTCATTCTTATATTATGGCATAGGGCCAAATAGTCGAAGAAATATTTGGGTCAACCATTCTACGATCGGGTGGAACATGGAAGTCCCATTCTAGGTTTGGATTTTTCATTAGTAATGAATGGTTATTTCTCTTTTTATCTCTATGAGCATTATGTTGGATTATATGTTGTGTATATGGTTGCAATTTCATTGTTATTTCTATCCCTACTATGTTGGTTATGTATGCATTTTATGACAATAGTTATGTATGGATTTTAGCATTTTTTTACTTGTATGTGAATGGATAATGCATTTATGACCTAATAGATGATAATGCAGTAAAAGGCATGAGGGAAAAATGGTTCATAGTGATTCTTAGATAAGTATGATATCCCTACACTTAACTCTGTTATTTACACATGTAGATTACATGTCGATGATATGTTTGACGAAATGCCTGTCATGGCTAGTAGGGATCCAGTCAACGTCTTGAACAAGTATTTTATTTAGTACTTTCATTTCCATGTTACTTTACTGATTTGAAGCAATGGATCAGTTACGGGAAATGTCCTAACCTCTGAGCCTGAAAAATTGGCTTAAATCTTGGGGTCACTGGCACAACACTGAAAAATTTGGTCCACAGTCACTTGCAGGCAGGCCTATGAGAGTGACTTTTGGTTAGCGGTTGCTTCCTTTCCCATAGTATGAGAGCGAATATGGCCCAAGAGGCCTAAAACAACACTGGGACCCATGTACACACTGTTTGAGTGGCTGAATTATTTGGTGAGGGTTTTGTTGATGATTTTGAATGTCTATATGGTGTGTTTGTATCAGCTCCACTTCCTGAATGTGACTTAGGAGGTCGAATCATATCATAGTGGCCTCTCGTTGCATATTTACCTCGACAAAATGGTTGCTTGGGTAGATGTGGGAGGAGGGTGTTACAAGCATCTTATGGTAAGATTCTTGGGAGGAAATATGGCCAACCTATGTGTTGATGTTTAGATCCCGAAGTTGGGAGGGTGGCAATGTCCGTAGACCTCTCATATTGGATACACACCAAGATCCATGGGTTGGTGGTAGATCTTAAAATCCTCATGGTACCTAGAGTGGCTAAAGCTTGAGTCCATTTTAGTACCACCAAATTAGAGCACCCTCGTGAGGTATCTAATATGTAGCACTCTATGTTTTGTTAATCTTCATAAAGCATATCATTTTGATATCTTCCATGTACCTCTCTATATATGTTATTATGGATATCTCCCTAGTTAAGAGGGAGTGTTGAGGAATCTAACTAGTGTCAGTATTCATAGTTGTATTTGAGTCTTGATGCTTTTATTAATAATGGATATAGTAGGCACCAAAGGTCTGAAATCTTTCCTTAAAGCTAGCAAATGTCCCAAGGTTAAGAAATACCTTAAAGATCGAATCTCAGGCATGCATCACCCTTTCATCGACGGGACCACTAACAAGACTACGAGAATCCTTATGAAGCATAATATTCCCTGAACCTTTAGAACCCTCAACACCATTCGTAGCTCCCTAAGATCTGTAAAATACCTTGTTGATCGCAAGGACATGAAAGGTGTTTATGTTATTCATTGTTCTTGTGGAGCCCCCTATGTTGGTGAAAGTTGGTGCTCTATTAATTAGAGGAGTCATGAGCATGCAACTAACATCAAACATGGGATGATCTGGTCTTCACCCCTGGCAGAGCACATGGAGAAGACTAAGCACCATATATGTATTGAGGAGGCCAAGGTTATTTCTAAGATTTCTCTATCTCATCAAGAACTACACTCAGTGTGGAACAAGCTAGGGGAAGATACAATATAAGACTCATCTTCTTAGCTAGGAGAAGATATGTGTACACACAGATTTTATGATTACTACAAAGCGAGTGTGAGAGTGAAGAATTATATAAGTATTGCAAATTTATTTCCTTTGATAGTGTTTCAACATATTTATGGAATTAGGTTGGTAAGTTTGCTAATTGTTAATATTAGAAAATTTAAATATGAATATCTTCTTATTGGAAATGGTCGTGCTTATCATTTAAAATATAGAGTCTACAATTATTATGAAATTATCGGGTCCAGGGTTAGTTCCCAAGCTGAGTTGACCTCAGTCAACAACTTGGGTATAGTCCCATGTACCCCTAGATGAAAATGTAAGGATTTTCTTTAAAAAAATGTCTCGGAATATGCTTTGAAGGAAGATGACAAGATGTTATGAACTAAATAAAATTTTGTGTTAAGTTTTGTAGTTGGAAACAAAAGGGGGTCCTGTGCCAAACCCTCATAAACCCAACAAGGGAAGAATGACATTGTAAATGGTGGTTGAATAGTAATTCATATCATTACGAATACAGGGATGTTTGAGAAGAGAGACATAAATCTTATGAGATGCATGCTTTATTTAAAAGAAAGAAATAAACAAGATTGACCCTACTAGGTACAAATAATTATTTTAAGAAAAGAAAAGAGGAGTTATAACCGTATAAGAAAAATCAAAACCTATGATCGACAACTATATATGGATACTAGGGCTACAACCACCTTTCGACTCACTTGTGTGATCCAACATGACTAGGTTTCGTAAACCGTAAGGAAGAAAATAATGCTAGTAGGAAGATAATATGTGTCAAAAGTTTGTTTAATCCAAGGGATGAATTTTTGTTGTTGATGCTAGCTTTTTGTGGATCTTCTATGGTGGCTAGGGTTTTCTTGATTTTACCTTGCTATAATTTGGAGAGTGAGATATTGTACCAATTTTGTGATAAATTTGTTCACATCTATTTCATTTATCTACACATGTATAAAGTATCTTGCTATCCAAAATTGTGTGATTTCCAATTAAATTTTTCTTCATGCATTCTTTTCATGATTAAGTAGTTTTCAATATTTTTCATTCATGTTGATTTTGTATAACATAGGGTTGAAAATTTTAAGTGATTTAAGATAGAAATTGAGGATAAAAAAACATATCTATGTCACATAAATGATTGTAATAAAGTGATTATCAGATTTTTTATGAGCTTGGAGTAGTGTGCCCTAAGGGATCAAATTTGTCACAATTTGTTTGGGATCATCAACTACTCTCTCACTAGGAATATGCATAAGTGACATGTCTTTAAAAACCCAATCCAAACTCCTTCAACAATACAACATGTTAAATTGCTCACTTCATAATAGATGATATTGCATTATCATGACGTACATGAAAATTCAACCTAAAAATATAACACTTCAACATCAACTAAAATAACACTTCAATTCATACATACATGAATAAATACACACAGACATTCAAAATTGTCGCAAATGCACACATTTAAGAAAAATGGCACAACATGCTTAGTATACAAAACAAATCTCGCTCTTAAACATGGAAGTATGGCATGTGGTGGCCTATATAGAAAATTATTCTAATATACTAACAACATATTATGCCCAAAAATGACTATTTGGCATATAATGGTGTATATACAAATGGGTCTCCTGACCACTTCCACCTTCATCGCCATCATTTGCATCCTTTATCCTCCTACTAGAAGAAAGGAGCTCAACATTCTTTCTTTTGGGGCATGCTTCTTCATATTTTTTTCTTGCACTGAAGATGATCTAGTAAATCACAAGATTGTTTTCCTCTTAGATGCCCCTAACCTCTCTACTATAACAGGATTTAATAGTTACAAGAGTTATAGCATATAATTTAAACAAAAAATGCTTAGACTAAGACTCATCATAAATAAGGGAAATCATAAGGGAATGATCTCATCTTGAATGTTTCAGTGAGTGATGGATATTCACCAGGTGGAGTCTTCCACTACACCACTTGATTAGAAGAGATATTTATTGTTGCATCCATTTAACTACCATTGTGGGTTGATGATAGAGGGATTACATGGAGGAAATATGGAGAGACCACTTGAGATGGAACAATGTTAGTCAAAATAGTTGTTGGGACCAGCCTAGGGGTAGAAAGGGGCTAGAAAATGGATGAAGGCCCTTGAGATGGTCTACTAATGAAAATTTTATGGGTGGATGAGATGGAGAAGGTGGTGGAGGCACTTGATGACCAATAGAAATGGGTTATAATGATGATGGAAGTTCGAAAGTCAAGGTAAGTTAGATACCAAACATGAGGGAAATGGGAGGATACTGGTGGAAAAATAATGGGAAAACAAGGAATGGTTGTGAATGATATGTAGGGTTAAGAGTGGAAATTTGAGAAAATGAATGAATGTGCATACACATTTATAATATTTCAATTAGTAAAAGGGAACATAAGAAGAAAAATCTACCAGAGATAAAACATTTTGAGGAGAACCAAAGAAAAATGGATTAACACAAAAACTCTATGCCAAGCCAAAAAATACTTGAGTGAAAGAAGAAGTGAGAACCAACCTAAATAGACCATGGGAGAAAATACCTTCTCATTGCGGTTGTTGTTGGAGAAATCTTGCACCATAAAGAATGATACGTCCTTTAAGAAAGTGGTATTGATTGGTAGGAGATCACCTCCTCTCTAATTTCATCTCACACCATGAAATATCTCCTTTTCATTATTCGAGGTGACATGATGGTCATTCGTTGTGCAATAAGAATAGGTCCATTCAGTGGCCAAGGATCCTCAATATTACACGCCGTGGATGAGACAAATGAAAACCTAAAACAAACATGTAAAGGAGTACCTTGAATTGAAACTACTAAGTGTGATTTCGAAGACTTGCTCATAGTAAGTGTGGCTGTTGTAAATAATATTGGTGGGGTGTAATGCCATGTCCTGTGCAGTAATGCATGTTAGGTGGTGGAAGAATTCCAAAAACCCGTAATGCATATTGGGTGGTGGGAAAATGCCCAAAATCCTTGCCACTGGCACAAACATCCTAACCTTAATTTTACATCATATTTATATATAAAGATAAAGTAATTTATAGTGAAAAGTCTCTAATTCCCTCTATAATTCCTTCCTCTTTTTAGTGTGAGGGAGATGGGTAATTACTCCTTGAGTCAATATGGAAGCCTGTAATTCATTCCATGACATAGAATTGATAAGTAATATTAAAAGAGAAATATTAATAACAAAAAAGTGTTAGCGATAATTAAAATATTTCAATGTCCATAGTAATTGAAAACAAAAAATATAAATTTATAATTTCTTTACTGTTTAAAAATATTTCAATATCTTCTTTAAATAAAATATTTGAATATCTATCTTACATAAAATAACTGTATGGGGCTCACAAGATCTCTATAGCCCACTATGGGATAGATATTTTCAAACAACATTACATTAAAACAAATAAAATAATACTCACCTTAAATAATGTTAATAACAAAAAAATATTTCAATATGAAACATACATATTAATATGTTATCACTTTTTTTCTAGAGGAAAAAGAAGTAATTTCCTTTATTAATAAGAAAATTACATTTTGTAGACGCTGAGCATATACATATGGTGAGGCTAGGCCTGTCAAAAAACAAAAGTGATTCTGGAGTAGAAACTATTCAAAAAAAGCATTAATATGTTGTTGATCTCTTCGCAGAGAGACTAGTTCTGAGATAAAAAAAGTGAAAGTATAATATTTACATATGATCATTATGATAAGAACTGTTCATGTCGGACCTACATTAAACTCTTGGATCTATGAATGGCCTGTGATAGTGTCGGTATGTATTACCATCTCTTTCCTCCTATATCAACCAAGTATCATCATCCATGCTTCCTTGGATAGGTGGTAGGCAGCTGAGTTGTGCTCCCTTGTTCATCGGTTTCCCTCCAGGTCTAGTGTGTCTCGTAACAAGAATTTGTCCTAGCATCTTCCATGCAATGTCCTCCACTTCATCAATTTTTGCAATATGAACACCCCCTTCAAACCCATTTTTAAATGTTCCCAATCCTCGACCACCAGCAAGTACTTGACTTTTCACAACAACCTCTTTCTCTTCCAGAAACGCGTCTTTGATGGCCTGCCGCACTTCTGCAACTGAAGAGACAACAATACCTTTGGGAGCATTAACTCCATATTTGCTCATCAAACTTGAACCCTGGTATTCGTGGATATTGAGATGTCGGACTTGTTGTTGCTGCCACAATTGCCATGATCTGATTGGTGTAACAGCCCTGGTCAGCAGCTGACCAGCAAGCCTCTAGCCATTTTCAACATTACATTAAAACAAATTAAATAATACTCACCTTAAATAAAGTTAATAACAAAAAAATATTTCAATATGAAACATACATACTAATATGTTTTCACTTAACCTTAAGTTGAAAGAAATAAAATAATAAGGGCCTTAAAAAAAGTTAATAGAAAAAAAATATTTTAATATAAGTTTAAGTATGCCATAAATAAACATTTGAGTGTCCCCTTTAAATAACATAATTTTACATCTTTATATAGAAAGGACTAAAAGTAATTGATAGTAAAAAAACTTTATTTGGTCTACTTTTTCATATGCTGAAAAAATGTAACTCTTCCCTAGTCAATATAGTTTGCATCTGACATCTAAAATAAAATTGATCTTACAACATATTATGAAGGAGATGTGATCCTTCATGGAGCTCACATATGGTACTTTACAAACACATGCTAATAAAATAAATTATTTCAGTGTGAAGCACAAATAAAATATTTCAATTTCTACATAAAATAAAGTAAGATATGTAATTCTTTAATAGTGGAATGCACACCTTGATTAAATATAAATAAAATATTTGAACTAGATGTTGCCACTTAATGTTACATTTAAAAATATATAATAATATTTACTGTAACAAATTAAAAGGTATAGCCATAAAAATATAATGTAATATCTATATTAACAAATTATAAAATATCCATATTATATTTGCCTAAATCTAAAAATCAAATTTAAAATATAATTTTTTCCTCAAATTTTACACTCTGATCAATATAAACATATAACAATATACCAAATATAGTACTATAAACTTATAACAATTTTCAATATACAACAATTGTAAATAAAAAATAAGACTTTTGAAATCATTAATAAAACTTTATATAATTTTTTAATCTTACCCCTAAAACCCGTTGAATGTAAATAAAAAACTAAACTAAATATCAAAAACACACAAATAAACATTCAAATCATAAATAAACTAGTTTTCAGAATAACTCACAGGTATTATAATCATCGAATCAACATTCAAACAATAAATAAACCAGCCATCAAAATGACCCACACTTATTATAAACACACAATCATCAGTATTATGAAGCCACAGTAATCAGAGCGGCCCCGGCATATTGTGAGACCCACACTTATTATAAACACACAATCATCAGTATTATGAAGCCACAGTAATCAGAGCGGCCCCGGCATCTTATAATCTCACAGTCATCAAAGTATTATGAAGCGGCCACCAAATACACAATCATCAGTATTATGAAGCCACAGTAATCAGAGCGGCC
>APFE030368483.1:0-25923 GCA_000404065.3 Pinus taeda
GCAGCAGCATGTCAATCAGTTTGGATGAGAAGGATGTTGAGAAGCTTAGGCCAAGAGCAGGCAAAAGCGACAGTGATCTTTTGCGACAATAGCTCAGCTATTGCATTGTCAAAGAATTCAGTGTTTCATAAGAGAAGGAAACACATTGATACAAGGTTTCACTACATCAGAGAATTAGTGAACAATGGAGAAATCGTCCTAGAACGTTGCAGGACTCATGAACAGGTTGCAGACATCTTGACAAAGCCACTGGATCAGAAAAGCTTTGAATTTTTGAGGAAGTGTCTGGGTATGACCGAATGCCCAACAGGTGAAATTAAAGGGGAGTGTTAAATTTATAATTTCACCAACCGTGCGGTCAGCAGTCAACGGGAACTCAGAAAACCACCACGGCAAATCAAAACCGCCAGTATCATATCGCACCACCCTTCAGCGTAAAGCAGTTTCCGTGCAACGAGCTCCGATGGAATTTGGAGCTGACAACTGTCCAGCAGTGACGCTCGCCTGACATAAGCACCTGACACTTTTCAGAAGGTATCTTTCACCCATCTCACCTCTTCCGATATTGTTCTCACCCGTCGATTTACCTCCAGCATTTACGTCTGTTGATTTACCAAGTTGCATGATGGCTTAAAGAGCAGTGAGAAAGGTCTTCCGATACGCAACCTCCGCCGTTTGATTAAAGCATTCTCTCTCCACCGTTCGATTCAAGGAAAGTACACGGGGTTTGGTAAAACTAAATTAAATGCGTGGAGTAAAGTTTTGCCCATACCCTAAGTTAAATTTTATGACATGTTTTTGGTAAAGTGCTTAAATGTTTTACGGCCCGTAATAGTTATGGCATATGGAAGTATGGGCGAAAATGTAAGGTAAGTTTTTATTTTATTATTTTGGCATATGTATTGAATGACCGTTGACTCCATGTTAATAGAGTATTGCACACGGGGAGTAAAAACTTCAGTTCGCAGCAGCGAATGTAAAACAGAGAGAGTTAATTTTGTATTGCAGGGAGGAATGCACAGAGGTGCATGAATATATTTTTGGGTCTGTAATGAAAAAGGCGTTTTTTTATGCAGCAGAGTAATTTTGGATTGTAATGTAAAAAAATTGCACAGCAGTGCAGGAGGAGAAGTAAATGAAACCAGTGGATTGTTTTGTTCAAATCCATGTATTGTTTCATAGCAGTGAAAAGGTAAACCTGTAACTCCCTGTAAGTTTTGTTTTTCACACAGCAGTGAATGTAAATGAAATATTTACACACAGTGGTGTAAAATTTCATAGGAGGCAGAGTAACTTATGTGAAAATGTTTTGGTGAATCCCTCTGAGTGAAAGAGGATGAATATGTAAATGTTTTTGTTTAATGAATGGAAATTTTATGGTAGTGAAATACTCTGTCTTGTGTAATTATTTTTAAAAGGACTTCTCTGTGTAAAAGATCTTGGAGCAAAGGAAACAGAGCATAGCCTCTGTGTTTTATATTTTGATGGTTTTGGTATTTATCCATCCCAAACATAAGAGAAAAATTCCCAACAGTTTCCACATATCACTATAAACATATTTGACTTAACGATAGACATGCATAAAATTATGAAATATGGGAAATCATATTAACCAGATCAACCAGGCCCAGTGCAAGGTGAGATTTTTTCATTAACAATAAATTACACTCTTCATATCAATCGAACATGTTTGAAAGATCAAAATGTCTCAAAACGAAATGAATGTGCGAAATCAAATACCTGTCAGATGGATATACCTTGATGTTACACGTTATTTTATTGTGTGCTAATAGGCCTCGTCGCAATTAATGAGCTGATCATGTGTTGTGTGCAGGGAGGATTTCAAAGCATATGCCGAAGTTTGCTCTAGAGAATTTGGTGACAGGGTCAAGTATTGGACTACTTTTAACGAAGCGAATGCGTTTCCTTGGACTGATTATGATTTTGGTGTATTCCCACCTCAACGATGTTCTTATCCGTTCGGCAATTTTAGTGCTGGAAACTCCAAAGTGGAACCATATATTGTTGCATGCCATAACGCTTATAATGTTTTTTTGTACCAGGCCATAACAATTATAATTGAGTTGAACAATGTCATGCAAAAGTTTACAGTAAAATTTGACAATTATATGTTAGACATCTCATTATCATTTATATTTATATTAAGTTGTTATATATTCAAAACTCAGCCATGATTAGATGTTAGTGTGTTGATTTTAAATATACTAGTAAAGAGATTTATGTTAATTTTAAGAAAGCTAGACATCCTACACTGATCCCAAAAAAAACATTCCTTTACCTATATAAATGTAGACGAGGCATAGTCCGGATGCATGGCCACAAAATTTTGCCACCTTTACCTCCGTGATCTCTCAATTTGGTATTGCTTTTATAATCTGGTTATACATTTCTGGATCTGCTCAGCAACCAAGTTCCTATCGAGTTCTTATTCGACAAAATGTTCTGGTCCCATAACATATTATTCAAATGTTTTGTTGGAGCTATATACTGCTGGTGTCCTAGCTGTTTCGGGAGGTTGTCTTGGAGGTTCCGAAACCAGGGGAGGACGAAATCAACAGTTTGCTGCCACGTCACTTACTTTTAACCTGGTGGCTTTGCAGAAAGTGTTCGCCGTCTATTATTGAGTTGAAGGCATCATGAGTCTATACCGCCGCTCAAAAGGTTGGCTCAGCCGCCATATTAGCTGCTGTCGTAATCAAGAATCGCTGTGTATTGCCTAGAGCCCGTAGAGCTTTGGCCATATTAAGGAGAAACATTATTGAGGCATATTCTTTGCCAGGTTAACTTGTATGAGGTGCTGTATAAGTTGTATGAGGTGCTGTATAAGTGCGCGAGCTGCTGTAGAGCGGTAGACACTATATAATATAAAGGGTTTTAAGATAATATTTAAGGGAGTAGTCTATCTAGGTGGAGGAATTGCCCGGTTTCTGTCTGCCAGGAAAAACGTCAGGTACTAGCAGTCGGCAATCCCTCCGCCCTCCGGCACCCTCCCCTAGCTCTGCCACCCTTCGCCCACCGCTCCGCATTAATTTCCTACAGAATCAACGCCACGGAGAGTTAATGCAATTTCCAATTCGAATTTGGAAACCGCAGGCTGCTGCCCCAACCAACTCCGGGAGGCCCCTGCAGCTCACTCACCTTCCTCCTCGACTCGTTGCACCTCACCCGCAGGGATTTTGATTGACGCTGTTTGCTGGAAACCCAATCTAAAATCTGTCCTTTCATTGTTTCGACAAAATGGGGAGGATCTGTCCCATACATAATAGGAAAATATTAACTTCAGAGATCGAGGTGAAGGTGAAGCGTTATAGCCGTTGAATTTCAATAGTTTCAGACCCAAATTCCATAGGTGAGTTGAATTTCCGTGAGTTTACCTTCAAAATTTAAAGATCAATAGCCAAAATTAATGGGGGCTTTAAATTTCGGGCGCTGGAATTGTGTTTTGGACTGGTTTCTTGTTTAAGCGTTGGGGTTTCTGATGTTTTTGGGAAAATTCGGGCTGAAATTGAAGAATTCTGGAGGTATGGGCAGGGGAGAAATTGCCTACTTGAAATTTCAAGTTTCTCGCTGGCTTTAAAAGATTAGGTTTTCTGGGTGTGCTTCATTTATGGTTGAATTAAGTCTCCGATATGTTTTGGCTAAAGGCTTAGGGATTCGTTATCTTACGTTAAGCTGTGACTTAGGGTTGTGGAATTGAAGGGTTTTATTTTTTCAGTATTTCTGTAGGTAAATTAGCTGCAAGTCCGTTTGCTTCTGAATGCTTCCATCTTGATTTATGCATGTTTATGGTTGAAAATTCTTTAAATTTATCAAAGGCTTCGTAGTGGAAATTATGATTTTGAGGATTTTGAGCTGAAGCCCTAAGGAACCATTGATTTTTGCGATGGTAAGATTCGCTTGAATTTCTATTTCATTTTATAGTCTTCCATTTGCGACGTGTTTTGTTGTTTGTTTGGTTAAGTTCCCTTTTGTGCAAGACCCTTATGAGACAGGAACTTGGCCTAGTCTGCCTTGTACCTATGATAAACCGTCTAGACACAATTAACAATGAAATGTCACAACAGAGTACAATTTACTTGCACAATGTTCTTCTGGTGAATAGAGCCAAAGCCAATATAATGAAAATTCGGTTTATCATAGTAACCTAGTTGACTATTTGTATTTGTGAACTTTGCTTAAAATTGTTTTCATTTTTCCCAGTTATCTTAAACCATATAGTTTCTGATGTTTTTCGTTTTTAGCTTTCTTGTGTTAGATTTGTATCTTTCAACTTAATGGATTAATTTTTTTTAGGATTGAGGCTTTTGTGATTTGAATTGAGTTGAGCTTTATTTTTTGTATCATCACATTGAAATTCTTTGTGTCAATATTTCAAACCATCAAGTACAGTTTATCCTTATAATTAATTTCTTTTTGGTAAAGCTCCTTATGGCTAAACTCTGTTACCTACTTATTCATTTGATGATGACAAAGATTTTTCCGTGACAACCTTCTATATAGTGTTGTTCCCAATTTCATTTGGTGGATCATTTGTGTTAGACAGGGTGGTTTTCAAATTCATTTGATGGAGCCTTCGCTTTGGATTTGAAATGCCCTGGCTCTTAAATTTTGGATGGACTGTCAAATTAATCTCATAAAATGATGATATTTTTGGCCATTAAAAAAGTGTTTCGATGTACTTTATTGTAGCAAGCATTTAATTGATCTCGAATATCTAAATTATCTAAATTTGATAAAATCTTCAAGGACAGATGTAATGTTGAACTAGCACTAAGGTAGATTATTCTATAGTCGAATGAATTTGCTACAAGGTTGCAGAATTTTATTTAATTTTCAGAATTTTCTTTAATTTCAATTTACCATCCCATCATCCATCATTGAAAATGCAATGGTTCTGGCTCGCTTGAAGGAAATAAATATTGAATTTAAACCAGCGGATTGAGTGGGCAGTGTAACGGAACGAGCACAAATTATAAATCATTGGTTGAGACCTTATATGATTCAAAGTGTCAAAGGTCCTTGACTTGCAAGCTTTTATGGGGAACTTTTGGAGCCACTCCAAGAAAGAGGGTTCAAATGAGCAAGCAAGAACCCAAGTCGTGTAGTAAAAGGAAGAGACTATTAGTTGTCGATGGGAATGAAAGACCAAGGACCGTTTCTGCTTTTCCCGACGAGCTTTCCATTAGGATTCTTGCCAGGTACCTCGTGGATGCTATTCCAACTTGAAGTTGGTCTATAAAACGTGGAATCATGTATTAAGGGATTCAGAGATATTCGAACTAAGAAAAGAGATCGGTTTCTCTGAAGAATGGCTATACATTTTGATGAAAGACAGAGAAAAAGCTCATCTGGAATGATTTGGATCCGTTATCAGGTAAATGGCACAGCTTTCCACCTATGCCGGAGTTTATATATGAGGAGGAATTCAATCAAGCTACGGGATGGAGTTTATGGAATGCAATGGGGGTATCGGGTTACAGGCTAACAGGTTTTGTGAGGGGCTAGTTTGGACGGAAAGATTCTCTAGATAGAACAACATCTTGTGGTTGTGTCATAGGGGCCATTAATGGATGCCTCTATGTTTTGGGAGGGTTTGCTAAAGCATCTGCTCTCAAATCTGTCTGGCGTTATGATCCTCGAATAAATGCATGGACAGAAGTCGCACCTATGACCACTGCAAGGGCTTATTGTAAAACAACTTTCCTGAACAGGGCTTATATATTTTTATATATGGTTTAATATGGTTTAATATGTGTTATTTCCGTTAAACAATCTGCTTGAGTGGAAGATGAAAGAGTACAATGGAAGCAAGATAAAAAAAAAAGTATACAAGACCAATCAAAAACTACAAGAGGACCCAAGTGTATTAGATAAATTTATGTGGAAAAATGATGTATTGTAGTATCGAGATCACCTATATTTATGTAGGAGTTCCCACCTCAAACAAAGGTACACTTCTCATATAAGAGATTCAAGGTTTTTGAAAACTTACTACAAGATCAAGAAGGATTTTCTAGGAAGGTCTTAAAAGTGATGTTCAAAAGTTTGTGCTTAATTTTTTGGTTTTACAACATAATAAGAGAGATACAATCAAGTCACCAAGTCTCCTATAACCATTATCTACACTAAATTTCTAGGAAGAAGTTTCAATGGATTTTATTTAATGTTTACAAAATTTGAAGGAAATAATGTTATCATGGTAGTAGTGGAAGAACTAACAAAGTATTTCTATTTCTACTATATTTCACATATTTTTAAAGCAAGTAAATACCTGCGGGATTAATGAAAATAGTTCAAAAACTACATGGAATCCTTGAGACTATATTGTAAGTGATGGGGATTCATTTTGCGTTGGAAACTTTTGGTCCAAAATATTTTCTTGTTTGGGTGTTCAATTGGCTCAACTCATTGTATCATCCTTAATCCAATGGGAAAACTAAGGTTGTGAATAAATGTTTAGAATTTTATATTCATTTCTTTGCATCTGATAAATAAACACAATGGGTCAAGTGGTTTCGTTTGGCAGAATGGTGGTACGACACATCCTTACAAACTTCATAAAAATGTCTTCATTTATGTCACTTTATGGATATCATCCTTCATCCATCACATCACCCTAGAAAGGGACCCTAAAGGTTCTATAAGTGCATTACCAAATAGGGCACCAACAAGAGGTTTTCAAAATATTGAAGGACAACTTAATTATAGCACAAAATAGGATTAAACAACAAATATATCAATATTGCAATGAAAGAGAATTTGAAGTAGGGGATTGGGTATTTTTGATGCTACAACCATATAAACAAATGTCCCTCAAGGACAATAAATTAACATCTAGGTGTCATGTCCCCTATAAGTCTCCTAACAAATTGTAGTTTATTTGTCTTTTGTTAATTATTAATGGAAAATAACTATAAATTCATTGATTGCAATATCCAAAGTAAAAATGTTGCTAAATATAAAAATTGGAACTTAGAAATATGCACACACAAAATAAAAATTGACATCGTTGTTTTTGGACAAATGTCCCTGGAAAAACTGTGAAGGGAAAGCTAATGCACTAGATGATGGTTATATTATTATAAATTCTTCAACAATTCAAGAGTACAATGATATGCTTACCTCTCACTGACAAAGATCCATTTAATACTGGAAAAATAAACTAGAGATATAAATTGTCTCCCTCTGCAATCAACTTACCCTCCTGCTAGCAACTCGCACTCCCTTTTTGGAACTCACACTTCCTCCTGGAATGCACAGATATGGCTGAGGAAAATTCGTACAACCCCATAATCACCTTGCAGCAAGTTTTCTTACCTCCTTCTGCTTCTGAAACCCATTCGCTTTGCCTATGGGATACTGATATGGAAACTAGCAACTGAAACATTGATTCTGTAGCAACTCGCACTAGGAAATTTGGCTACTCGCACTAGTTGTAGTGGCCTCCTTTATAGATGAATAGGGCCTCCTCTTTCTGTCTCTCAGACACTAGAAAACACTGAGAAAAATTCCTCCAAACTCTTGCTCTCAAATCTTTGTTTATCCCTCTGTCTCTGATGCTTCCCTAGCCTCAATTGTGCCCTTGCTGAATACCTGCAATTTAGTAGCCAAACTACTCACCAAATACTCTATGCACTCCCCAATCCCCTAGACCCACTCTTATAATCTCATGTTGGCCTCTCAACTGCCATGATTAAATATCAATTAATGCTAAAATCAATTTGAATTCATCAATAGAAGCCTCCGAAGAAAAATTGAACTTTCCCAATTATGGCTAATTAATTTAATTGAGGCGTCTCCAAGTCTTTTCTCGTGAAACTTTTTCTGAGTTTTGGAGATCTTGTGTTCCTTAGCCTTTTCTAGGTTTTAGAGATCTTGTGTTCCTTAGCCTCTTAGACATCATAGAGACTAGAAAACATTCCCATTGCTACCATAATCTAACAACTTCTTGCTTAACAAAGGTAATTGGTAACAAGATCACAATCCCAACTATTTTAGCAGAGACGAAGAAGGAAAAAAATCATACTTGAACCAAAAAATATCCTTGAAACAAGGATTAAGTAGCTATAAAACTAAGCAATTATTGAGTACCTCATCAAATGGAAGAACCTACCAGTAGAAGATGTGATATGGGAAAATCAATTATTCATGCATAAAAAACAAAAGTTATTCATGTGTTGATTGTTTGATGGGAGTGACATGTTGAGTTGTAAGACAAATCCCCATACTAAGCATAAAACCTCTTATTAAGCTTGTTATAGCCCTTTTTGCCACCTTATGTCAACAAGAGTAACCTAGTGTCAACCCCATAAAGTTGTTGTTCTAAATTTTTTTCTCTTTCCCCTTGTTTGTAACCTTCTAGTAGCCTGTTTCTTCCATAGACCTATCATCTTATCACCCATCACTCCATTACAATTATATAGTTCATCACTTGTTTAAATTCCAAAGTGAAGTATTGGGTGCTAAACCTTGAATCTTATGATTTACATCTGCCTTGACATAATATTTAAGGTACAATTGTCACTAAGCAATGAAGCTTTGAGAGCTTGGATGGGTCATTAAAATTGTAATTCTTATTTTGAAATATATAATATTTGTTTTCCTTTACAAATGATAAGCGATGTAAAAATTTGACTTTTTTTTTCAAGGTGTTTTTGAATTACTTTTTTAGAATAAGTTTAAACCCTTTGAAAGAGCTAGGAAGGATTCAATTTTGATCATTAATCTCTATTAGTCTCATCAAACTTCATATTAGTTTTCAAATCACTTTATGTTTTGGATAAACGATTGCATCTTTACATAAGATACCATTGCCAATGAATTTGGAAAACACCTTGCACAACAAATTAGTATGAAATTATGCCTTTCAAAAAATACATTGATCCATTTGCATAACGAACAATTTGATGAATGTATGGTTACTTGAAACAAGTGCATTCTTTAGCCTTGGTGGGTTTGAAAGGGATTCTTTAGTGAAAGGAACTTAACACAGTGAATGCAATGAGGGGGTTGTTAATTCCTTTGGTGCTCAACATGGAGTTGATAACATTTATATACATTATTACTTAGTGTATAACAACAACACCACTCCTACAACCATATATGAAGTCCCTTTTCTTTACCCTTTTCATTTCATAAAGACAAGCAAGGTCTACTTACAGAATTGTTAGCAAAATTGAATGAAAATGAAAAAATAAATGTCCAACATTTAAAGCTGAAAGCAAGAAAACCAAACACATAACCTTTTATACATAAAAATTACTTTTACTATGGATGTTTTATGTGGTGAAAAATTTGTATTTTGGGCTAAGATAAATTTATTCTTATAAACAAACCATACAAAACTAGCAAAAGAAAAGGTAAAACAAATACAATGCAATACCGCATGATTACTTTACTATCAGACAGATAAGACATATCTACAGAGCATGTAATACAAAGATCGTTGATTCACAATGTCAATAGAACTGTTATAAGGGACATTTTTATTGGTCCCATCAAATTCCAGCATCAACTACCAGATCGAAACGAAAAATGTGTTATATATACATTCCGTTGTTATTTATGGCACAAGGAAAATTCCCTTCCAGCCCTTACCCATGCTTAGGTGCTATGGCTGCATAGAATTTTCATATTATGCATAACATTATTCCCAGCAAAAACTACCGTTGACCATCATCTCTAAAAAGAATATATTAAGTTATCCATATAAGGTGTTGGCAGAAGAGTTGTACAATATTAACCAATTGTTTCAGTAAGAGATGTAAACTCTTAAAGAGACAAAGCAATGAGTGGTTGTGAAAAACGGGGTTTCGAGTTAAAAAGTAGCCCCATACAGTGAATCATGCTACCCTGAGCAACTCTCCTTTCATGATATTTACAAACTAACCACAACATGGAAGAAAAATAAATTTTAACCTTGGTCTTAGATTTGAAGGACCTGACAGCTAACTAGCTCAATAAAGCCAAAATGTCGACTAGCAATGCACTTCCAGCTATCAACCTCAGAATTAGAAATACTAGTAGAAGGGTCGGAGGTCGATGACGATGAAGATGATGTAACTGCACCTTCGCTTGTGTTAGCCTGCAAAACAACGACATTGTCACTAATGTCTTTTGTAATAACATGAAGCTTTCCCAAGAATCCAGCTAGTAGGTAAGGTGACTCTGATTCTGTGTGATCTACGACAGATACTTTCCTCAAAATGACTTTCCATGTATCTTCCTGGGGATCATACATTTTAATCTTACCGCTGTCTAATGAACTAGAAGGATCCAACGCATACAAGTTACCATCCACCACAACGCTTAATTTTTTCCCTGCCTGCCTTGCAGGCCAACCATCTCCCCTACCGTTTGGCATCTCGAGCTAAGAATCAGTAGCAGGATCATAGGCTTCACCACCAACATCTACAAAGAAAGGCCACAAATATAAGCTCTGTGGTACACATAGTTTTCCTCTAAATGCTGTCATTCTAGTAGCAATTGGTTTTAGCATATCTGCCAAAAAAGTTGTTGGCAGAACTTGAGCTCATGCAAATGGCATGTTTGGAATGTGGGTCCACGTATTTGTAATAGGATCATAAACCTTTGCCGACTGAAGTGGAGTCAATCCACCACTGCCCCTATTCACTCCACCTACCACATAAGGCTTGTTGTTTAGGAAAGCTGTTTTACAATAAGCCCTTGCAGTGGTCATAGGTGCGACTTCTGTCCATGCATTTATTTGAGGATCATAACGCCAGACAGATTTGAGAGCAGATGCTTTAGAAAACCCTCCCAAAACATAGAGGCAACCATTAATGGCCCCTACGACACAACCACAAAAAGTTGTTCTATCTAGAGAATCTTTCCGTCCAAACCAGGCCCTCACAAAACCTGTTAGCCTATAACCTGATGCTTCCATTGCATTCCACAAACTCCATCCCATAGCTTGATTGAATTCCTCCTCATATATAAAAGCCGGCATAGGTGGCAAGCTGTGCCATTTACCTGATAACGGACCCAAAGCATTCCAGATGAGCTTTTCCTCTTCGTCTTTCATCAAAATGAATAGCGATTCTTCAGAGAAAATGATCTCTTTTCTTAATTCGAATATCTCTGAATCCCTTAATACGTGATTCCACGTTTTACAGACCAACTTCAAGTTGGAATAGCATCCACGAGGTACCCTGGCAAGAATCCTAATGGAGAGCTCATCGGGAAGAGAGGAAATTATCCTTGGTCTTTCATTCCCATCGACAACTAATAGTCTCTTCCTTTTACTACACTCGACTTGGGTTCTTGTTTGCTCATCTGGACCCTCTTTCCTGAAGTGGCTCCAAAAGTTCCCCATAAAAGCTTGCAAGTCAAGGACCATTGATGCTTTGAATCATATAAGGTCTCAACCAATGATTTAAAATTTGTGTTGGTTCTGTTACACTGCCCACTCAATCCACTGGTTGAAATTCAATCTTTATTCCCTTCAAGCGGTCCAGAACCACTGCATTTTCAATGATGGATGAAGGGATGATAAATTGAAAATTAAAGAAAGTTCTGAAAATTAAACAAAATTTTGCAACCTTGTAGCAAATTCATTCGACTATAGAATAATCTACCTTAGTGCTAGTTCAACATTACATCTGTCCTTGAAGATTTTATCACATTTAGATAATTTTGATACTATAGATCAATTAAATGCTTGCTACAATAAATTCTATTGAAACACTTTTTTAACGGCCAAAAATATCATCATTTTATGAGATTTATTTGACAGTCCATCCAAAATTTAAGAGCCAGGGCATTTCAAATCCAAAGCGAAGGCTCCATCAAATGAATTTGAAAACCACCCTGTCTAACACAAATGATCCACCAAATGAAATTAGGAACAACACTATATAGAAGGTTGTCAGGTAAAAATCTTTGTCATCTTCAGCTGAACAAGTAGGTAACAGATTTTAGCCATAAGGAGCTTTACCAAAAAAAATTAATTATAAGGATAAACTGTACTTGATGGTTTGAAATATGGACACAAAGAATTTCAATGTAATGATACCAGAAAATAAAGCTCAACTCAATTCAAATCACAAAAGCCTTAATCCTGAAAAAAATTGATCCCTTAAGTTGAAAGAAACAAATCTAACACAAGAAAGCCAAAAACCAAAAACATTGGAAAAATGAAAGCAATGCTAAGCAAAGTTCACAAATACAAACAGTCAAGTGGGTTACTATAATAAATAGAATTTTCATTATATTGGCTTTGGTTCTATTCATGTGAAGCACATTGTGCAGGTAAATTGTACTCTGTTGTGACATTTCATTGTTAATTGTGTCTAGACGGTTTATCATAGGTACGAGGCAGACTAGGCCAAGTTCTTGTCTCATAAGGGTCTTGCACAGAAGGGAATTTAACCAAACAAACAAACAAAAAATGTCACAAATAGAAGACTATAACATGAAATAGAAATTCAAGCAAATCTTACCATCGCAAAAATCAATGGATCCTTAGGGCTTCAGCTCAAAATCCTCAAATTCATAATTTCCACTACGAAGCCTTTGACAATTTTAAAGAATTTTCAACCATAAACCTGCATAAATCAAGATGGCAGCATTCAGAAGTGAATAGACTTGCAACTAATTTACCCACAGAAATACTGAAAAAATAAAACCGTTCAATTCCACAACCCTAAGTCACAGTTTAACGTAAGATAACGAATCCTTAAGCCTTTAGCCAAAACATATCGGAGACGTAATTCAACCGCACACCCAAAAAACCTAATCTTTTAAAGCCAGCGAGAAATTTGAAATTTCAATTGCTTATTAAGTAGGCAATTTCTCACCTACCCATACCTCCAGAATTCTTCAATTTCAGGCCGAATTTTACAAAAAACATCAGAAACCCCAATGCTTAAACACGAAACCAGTCCAAAACACAATTCCAACAACGGAAATTTAAAGCCCCCATTAATTTTAGCTGTTGTTCTTTAAATTTTGCAGGTAAACTCACGGAAATTCAACTCACTTGATGCAATTTGGGTCTGAAACTATTGAAATTGAATGGCCATAATGCTCCACCTTCACCTCGATCTCTGACATGTTTCCCTGGATCAAACCCTCTCTGAAGTTAATATTTTCCTATTATGCATGGGACAGATCCTCCCCATTTTGTTGAAACAATGAAAGCACATATTTTAGATTGGGTTTCTAGCAAACAGCTTCAATCAAAATTCCTATAGGTGAGGTGTGCCAAGTCGAGGAGGAATGTGAGTGAGCTGCAAGGGCCGCCTGGAGTTGGTTGGGGGAGCAGCCCATGATTTCCAAATTCGAATTGGAAATTACATTAACTCTCCGTGGCATCGCTTCTGTCAAGAAATTAATGCGGAGTGGTGGAAGGAGGGTGGTGGAGCTAGGGGAGGGTGGCGGAGGGTGGAGGGATTGTCAACGGTCGGAGCCAGATGTTTTTCCGGGCGACGACGGAAACCAGGCAATTCCTCCGCCTAGGTAGACTACTCCATATTTAAGACAATTTTCAGGTAAATTTTCTTAACTTGAGACAAAAGAAAACTTGTGTATTGTCTTAAATATTGTCTTTAAGCGAGTGTCTCAAATTAAATTGTCTTAAAATATTGTCTCTATAAAGATAATATATAACACAAGAATTTTTGTGTCTCTAATTGACAATTTAGACAATTTCATTTTTTCATTTTTGTCTCTCTAGAGACAATAGTTAAGATTAAAGACATATTCTCTTTAAAGAGACAATGTATTTGACATATTGTCTTTAAAGAGACAATGTATTTGATCCTAACTATTGTCTCTGGAGAGACAATAAAAGATTACATTCAAATAGTTTTGTTTTTTTAGAGACAATATAAAATAATGAATCTGGAAAAATATCTCACCATTGAAGTAAACCAATATTAAAAGTAAACTACAATATCATTGATTAATTCATATTAGGACATAGTGAAATCAAACCACCAACCTCCTGCTTATAAAGCAGGTGCTCTACCATTGAGCTAACACCCTTTAAAGAATTATGTGAGAATTATGGTAGTCCTTGAAATTGCATATATAGGTATTGATTTTAAAACTAGCAATTGCACCAAAATGTGCAAAGGAACGCTAATAGAAGTGGGAATGTGGAAGCCAATAAGCAAGTGAAATATATGGAAAGTTCAATTACAAAAAACTCAAAGACACCATATCAATCCTTTTCAACCCACCTTGCTTGGCAATAAAATTTTTGAAGTACTTGTTCCAGCATTTTATAGGTTACTTGAGAAGAAAAAAAATACACAAAAACTAATGTGACCCGTTGCTAGAAATTTATCAACAATTGCAATCTTTTTGGAAGGCAGTAGGTCAATATTACTCCAAGCTTGAACTTTTCTTTTTTAAAACTTGGCTATTATCCATCTCCAACAATCAACAACTGAAAAACTATTTACCGAAGGACCTACCCAAATAAGAAATAGTCTCCCCAAGATTCATAAGCTTTCATTTATGATTCAGCCAAGTAGGGGATTCATCTTGGCCAAAACGAAACCCTGTTTTTTCCTTTCTAACAACTATTCTTGCTCCTTTTGCAAAAACGTCCAAGAAAAAATTAGTACCCTCCATAAACTATTGAATCAACGAATGTGTTAAATTTGAGCCATCTGCAAAGTGGAAATTTGGGTATATTATAATACATATCCTGAAATTTGATATCATATGGATAACTTACATAAGAGAAATAGTGAAAATATTTTACAAGTGAATTTTCCATGGCTAAATGTCAATTCTCCAACACTTTTACTAGAGATAATAATATTTCGATATTTTTTCCAAAGAATATCTAATATTCAAATAATGAGGTAGAGATTGCAAGTTACCTTTGCACTAGGGTTCATCACTCATTCCAGCCATTGAAATGGTCTATATATCAATGCATATTTTGTACATAGTAAAGTGGCCAATTTTTAGGAGCTCTTTCTAGTGGACAAATTCTTGGACTAGCTCGATGATCTTACAAGGGTGTGAAAGGCTTCACCTAACACTCAATCCATTCCTTGCATCCCATCAACATCTAGCACCATTTTGTGATCTTTCTTCAAGTGGGTATCCAGTCTTGAAAAAGCTAAATACCTTCCCTAAGATTGTATCTAGATACAAAAAATCTTGTTGCTCTTTTCTTTTGTGTTCAACAAACAGAAGCAAATAATTTTTTTTTGGGAAAAACTGTCTTCTGTAATGGTAATTGTGTCCTTCGACTCCAGGTAACAAGATACTAGAAATAAAAGAGAATAATGGGGCTTGAAACTGGATCACAATAATGCTTGCAAACAGCAAGGCTGGCACTACCAAGCAAATACAATTTTACATTACCTGTATCTTCTCAGATAGATTGGTTGGCCTTTGATCCTAAATCTTGCAAGGTCAAGGATCAACTTTTTGTTAATTTAGTGTTGATCATCTTCCAATGCTTGGAGTATACATTGTCGATGCAAGAGGATAGAGATTAGGAATCAATCAATTTTATGTGTAAGAGGGAATCACATACATATAATTGTCTCTTGTTTTAGTATTGCCAAAAATCCCCACAAGAACACATTCCATCCTTGAAATGATGATACCAACTGACATCCCTCACAATAAGTTCTTGTCATGCAATTTTAGAAATGAGTTTGGAGCAGTATGACAATCACCACAAATGCAAAGATTCCTGATGATTCGAATATGCATTCTCCTAGGAATACTAATAAGCCCAAACACAATCACCAATTTCTCTCTATGATCGGATAAAAGTTGTTCTTTTTGCTAGTCCTCTACATCGTGCAAAACAAAGTTTGTATTGGGCACATACCTCGCCTCCTTCATCAACTTGGTTAATTCCTCCAACTTCTCATAGATCACTTTTATTTGTGGATGCCCTCTGTCTTTGACAGTGAAACTATGCACCCTACCTTTGACCTCAATCCAGCTGACTCTTGGTTACTTTTTTCAATCCTTTCTCTGTCATCTTTTTCCTCACATTTGTGAGATAATCCACTTGCCAACTGCAGCATATATATTGGACAAAAGCACATATGCTGCAACATCTTGTGGTTCCAACTTGAGAATATGATTTGTTGCTTGTTTCCCTAAATCCACATTTCCATGGGTTCTAGAGGAAGACAACAAGGTTTGCCATACCAAAGCATTTGGTTCAAACGACATTTTATTTATTAAATCTTCAACCTCATTCAATTTCACTATCTTTCTAATGTCGCATGTTGTCTGCTACATGGCTATAAGGTATGGTCACAACGACCTCCGATTGTGTGCTAGATAATCTGACTGGAGAAAACTTCAGTTGTGTGTCTTGTGATGTTGAGAGTCGAGAGCAATAGATGGAACAATATCAAATGTATGATGACATGATGGAGTAGTGAATTAACGATAGTAACAGACAACACCCTATAATGTTCAAAATCATCAAAATATTGATAAAATAGAACCCACACAAAACAAGTCACCGTGGAGGGGGGCCTAGAATGCAAGTCACTTGTACGGATGACATGGAATGAGGGAAAAATGAGAGTGGGTCTAGGCATAAGCACAATGCAAGAAATAACAAGGATAACTAAGAAGCTCATGAATGAATCCATCTGAAAATGAATGACGATGAGGATAGGCAAGAAGGTCATAAATGAATCCATGTGAAAGCCATGATTCTGGATTGCATTCTTGAAATGCAGGAGCTAACATGTGACTATATAAAGCCTCTAAGATTGTATGCAAGAAAATTCCCTGGGATTTCTATGAACCATTTTAGAATGCAAAAAAGCATGCAGAAAACTGCTACATATGCTCACCCGCATTTGTTATATTTTCTTCAACTCCCAAGTTCCTCCACATCGTCATGCTTCAGCGTGCATCTTTCATTCAATAGAGACAGTTTAAGGAACAAAATTATTATATCGAATTAACACTACGGAAATTCACGGGAATATATATGATGTTACTTGTACCTTTAGCTTTTGCTCTGCATACCTTTATGTTGAACCCTTCCACCATAAGTACTCACAGTCATGTAAAACACATAGTCTCTTGCACGTAAGGGATGAAAATTACATTGGCAGTGGCCAAAATTTCACTGTGAAACCACAAAATATTTCTATGAGTTAGGGCAGAAACAAATATAGATTCCGTGAGAATTACCAAGGATAGAACAATCTACTAACCCAACAAGTGTTATTATAAGTTTCAAACTTTCATATACACTGAATCCTAACCTTCAAACAGGCACCTTGCCGATGATAAACACTGCATGGAGACATATATCATTCTCTAAAGAGTATTTCTTGAATTTTATAACATACCAATCGTTAATTTTAACATTGCACAGATCCACCTTCATCAATATATTAATGACCAAACCATTCAGCAAGATGATAATAGAGGTCTCTAACAACATCCCACTAGATAGAATCTAGATGCAACAATCACGCAGAGAACAAGTAAAACAAAACAGTTCAACATGCTCAAACTTATATGCATTACTGGAAGTGAAGCAGTATCTCAATTTAAACATACCAGCCCTTCAACAAGCTCCATTTGACCCCTCCTAAACATATTCTCCAACATCCACTACAGGTTCACAGAGGAAATGAAGATAATGTAAGGGAGAAAATTTATTGCTCCTGACCAAATCATTAACACACAAGATAAAATCAACAATAAGATTTTGCATAATTAACTTCTTACATTCTTCTAAAGTGAATACCATACAATCAGATATTTTTACCTCAGCATAAAATACATGAAACCACTGGCCATTAGTAGTCCTCTTAAAAGTAACACTCAAACCACCACATAGACCACAGTTCATACCACAACCAGGCATACCATGGCTAGCTATAGTTGGACGTCTTATGCCTTGGAGTTGGTATTACTAGTTTAAAGCTTCACATGGATGAAAATACCATCCTCCAAAAGAATTCCTTAAAATACCATAGCAAACTTGGTGAACTGCTACCTGCAATATAATGTTGACATGAAAATTTTAAGATACACAGTATAATCCACTGTAACAATACTACAGTAAATAGAGAGAGAAAAATAAAATAGAGAAATGAATAGCTAGATTACCCTGTAGTAATTGCAAAAACAAATCTTATTTGAACGAGTAGATTATGGTAATCCATAAATATTGCACACTTGGTGAGCTAGATGACACTTGGTAACAACAAAAATGCCTTTCTAATGGAACTTTTGCAACAAGGAGCCAAGATATTGTCTCTTTAGCCCACAACATTGTTTGAGAAGAAGAGCTTGGGTGTCCAGCAGTAATGTTGCCTTTCAGATGTTTTTGCAGTGATACTTTCATTGGTTGTGATGTAGAAAATATGCTATAAAAAGCACATTTCACATTATTCCAATCATCCAAGTGTGAACACTTGCTAGGAAAGCTAACTTGACATAGACTATGCTTGTCAATTGCATCTCCAATTCCATCCTTCCTGGATGAACTAATCCCATGAGAAGTTGCATCTACTTCCATGGCTACAGCCAAGATAGCCTGTGCCTCCTTATGTCTCCTCTCTTTCCCACCCTTCTTCTTAGCTTCTCTTTCCTCATCAACGATGCATCACATCTTTGCTTTCACAATTCTTGTTTCTCTTTAGACAAATTCATTATCATCCTGAGAATTAAATTCTCTACAAAGATATTCATGGAAATATTATTATCAAAACAAACAGGGAAAGAGATATTAAATCAAGATATGCACTGATTTAGAAAAGAATGGATGTGAAGGGTCCAACCAGAATAAGAGTGATTTTCCCTTTCATTTTCAGGTAGGTTATTTTGCAAGAATATAATTTCTCCTTCTAATTCATCTTCTGGTGCCATATCTAAAATATTTCCCAAATTCCTTTTATTGAAACCCCATCCCAGTGTAACTTTTTAATCTACAAAACAAACAAACAAACAAACAAATTTTTACTAGAAATCCTACACATTGAATTATGTTATAACATTTTTTATACCTATTTTTATTTCTACTCCATCTATGGTGAAGACACAATGCTATAATGCTTACATGCAGATTATGTAAATAGATGGACTAATGTTTTTCTTCCTTATTTGAGCTCAACCATCGAGTGGTTAATGGAAATTATAATAATAGTAATTGATTTGTATCATCCATTAGGGTTCAAAGCATCTAAATTATCCACATCATACCTTGTCTTCTCTTTCCCAAAAAAACAACCAAGCAAAACTAATAATAATAGAAAAGTTAGTTTTTTACTTGTAAATATGTTGATTTCTACATCACACTAATTCTTAAAAATTATTAGCACATATTCCTATAACCCTTTATTTAGCTTTGCTTCTATCATATATCTTTTCAATGTCTTCATTAAATTCTTAGTTTCTAATGAAATTTTAATTTTCACTAAATAACAATTTTAAGTACAAGATCATTTTATTTTTTAACATGAAAACCTTAATATTTATGGGATCACACAAACACCTACTTGAATCCTTCTCCCCATACCTAATTCTAACTCCCTTAAAATCTACATTTCTATAACAATTAAAATAAATAATATATTAAACCTTCTCCCCACATGCTTCCATTAATTCTATATTTCTTTCATTTTCTTATTCGTGTGAACTCCATTCCACTTTCCTTAATAATAATTCATAGTTATCTATGATGATAATTCACATTTATGTATGGCTTAAGTGATTTATAAGATCTTTTGATATTTATATTTTATTATCATTTTTTTAAGGCATTTCACATTACGTCAAATGAGGATTACATAGAACAATTTATTTTTCTTTCTACTGGTTTATCTGGAGAGAAAACATATTAGTAACATAAGTTCAGAGTCTTGAGGTTGCTAATATATTGTATAACTAGAGCATCTTGTAAATAGAAACTTATAAAAACACATTGGTTGTGCCAAACTTTGACATGCAATGAGAAGACAAAAAAGACTACTAGTGTTGTAAGCAAAAAACTAGTGAGTCCTCACAACTATTGGGAAGAATCTCCAGGAATTCACGTTGGTTGGTCATTACCCTCATTTGAGCAAGAGATGTTGGTAGATCTCCTAGCTAAAATGGTCAAATTGCAAACTACATTGTCAATTTTTTCCTTCAACTCTGCCAATCTCATAGAATTCTCTTGTTGAGTCCTCTTATACCTCCCTTTGCCACCTACAATATCTAAATAACATTAAGCCTTGTTCCAAACTTGTGTCATGTTCTATGAAGTGACAATAGTGCATGTAATGCACCAAGTGTAGTGGGATCTGCAACCCTCTTTCAAGTGAATTGACGTCATATCAAGTTTGGGGGAATTCCCACTGTTGGGAACCCTCTTTTGGAGATAGATTTTATTAGTCCTTATTCCAATTTTTAATAAGTATTTACTTTTCCCTCTTTAAAATTTAGATGATTTTTGCTAAATATATCTAAATTACCCTACTTAAAATCATAATAATATTTAAAATTAAATTTAAAATTTTATATAAATTTCATAATTACCAAAACTAACTGTTCTTAAATAAACCCATCTCTAAAATCTTTGTCTATATATAGACAAAAATCTCTTCAAAATTGCATAGTTATCATGTTGTTTTTTTTGAGCTGAGAGGCTCATTCTATAGCCCAGTATGAGGGCAATGTGCAATTCCATCTATGCTCAACATGGAGTTGACATGTGTTCCTCTTACAATAAAAGTAAAATATTCTCTAAATAGAAAAGCAATGTCAGCTCTAATAAAAAAACAAAAATTAATATGCTGATGTTTAGTTAGTTGTCCATATCACATAATATAATTTCATTTAAAATAATTATATGTAAAAAAATGTGTGAGTTGTTTAAAACTTATACTTTTCAAAAATATTTCAACATGAGATTTAAATAAACTATTTGAACATCTATGTTAACTAATTTATGTTGATATCAACTTCATATATATATATTAAAAGAAATATATTTTAATATGAATTATATTGATGATAATACTTAAAATATATTAATACAAAAAAAAACCCATTTTAATAGTTCTCGATGTGACATGTTATGTAAAAAACTTTAGTGTGATTTATGTATATATTATATATTCTCTTAAAAATATCTCTCTCTCTCTTCTCTCTCCTCTCTCTCTCTCTCTCTCTCTCTCTCTCTATATATTATTTATATATATATATAATATATATATATATATATATGGCTTGACCACTACACAGTATAGGGCTTGGCCATATATATATAGTGGTCAAGCCATATATATATTAAACAATTTTGATAAACTAGGAATATAACCATAAGTAGATAATCATTGGGAACTCAAAAATATTAAAGAACTTACATCAAACATCCATGAATTACACTACATTACAAATATCATATGTTTTATATTCTATTAACTATATGCACATTGAAATCATATAATAGAACAACATAAATGCCATAGGTACCATTCACCTAGAGAGGAGATTAGATCTTGGCCTTGCTCCTACTTGCACTCCCTTGTTGTCATCCACCCCAAAGTGTGAGTGTTGATGTGCTCCAACAGAATGTAGTGACCCACCAATTGACCTCCCATCCTACTCCTTGGGTACACTCCTTCCTAGTGGACCCTTGTGCTGCAATGGGGCTGTACAATGGAGAAATTGTGCTAGTTGATAGAGGTGAGTGCTCCTTGGCTCAAGAGTTCCCTTTCTAAAGAACTATATCTTACGAAACTCAACTATAGCTTGTATGCACTCACAAAAACATAATCTCTGCATCCAATAATAGGGTAAGCAAAAATATCTTTCTCCCATGGCTTTCCCTTTCTTTTATAGGAGGCTTCATAGGTGACACTTGGCACTTCGTGCATAATTAATTATTTTTATTAATCTAAATGTTTGATTATTAACCCACCCATGTGTCACCATATCCCCAAATCTCTCCAAAATTATTTACTTAAATTTTTAATTAAAAGTAATATTTTTCCTCACCCGAACAAGACTCCCTATTTCTTCTCCTAGCTGTCTCTTAATCCCCCTTTTATGCTCCTTAATTTGTGTTCCTTACTGAAGCCAACTAATAAGTCACATATTTTGTCCCTTGATTACCTCCTAATTTAACTCAAATTTCCTCTTATATGGATATTCTTAGGTTAGCTCTTGCCACATTGAGGTTCTCAAATTTTATCTAATTTTTATTAATCTTTGTTTTAATTCACCACCCTGTTCTCCTAATTTAGTTTAACTATTTTAGGATTAATATTTATAATTAAATATATGTCCCCATTCCCCCTTTTATCTAATTATGTACTTATGTGCATTATCTACCTAATATTTTCCAACATGGGAAGGGTAGAGTCTTCAAGGTACAATATTTTTGTTTCTTCCTATTCTCCCTTTACCCTAAGTTTATTCTTGATTTAATTGTCTTGGTTCTAACTTTATTTACCACCTCATGTGAGCTTGTAGGATATTCATACCTTGATTATATTTAATTTTTTATGCCAAGGGTTCCAAGTGGGTCGTAGCCTTCAAGAACTTCCCTTCGAAGTTCCAAGTGTGCGACGCCTAATAGTTTGTTTATGGTGCCAAGGGTGTCAAGTCGATTCCCTTCAAGAAAATCCCTTCGAAACTCCAAGGTTACCACACATAATAGTTTATTAATGATTTTAAGTGTGCCAAGTCGGTCATGCCCTTTAATAACTTCTCTTGAAGTTATGAGGGTTCCACATCACTTGCCCTTCAAACATCTAGTGGCTACGAGGGGAAAATTTGGGTGCAATGATAGAGACCATTACCATCCTTCATGTTGTCCGTTATAGTGAGACTAATGGTGTTGGGGATCAAGGAATATGCATTGATGTGCGGCCCCAGTTAATCATTGTGAGAAACCCAATTAGGGATCTACCCCCATGAAATCGTGATTTTCAAGGCAAAGGTGTACCAACCCTTCCAGCCCAAGTCGCGGTGGAAGTGCTAACGAGAGAAATTAGGGACATTGTCCCACCCGTCCCATGTAGTTTCATCCATTTGTACAATGTCATAACCCATGTGTGAGTCATTTGGCCAAGAAACTAACCTGTGCCTGCAACCACTCGCATGTCATTGAAATTTATAGCAAGATTCTAACTAAACTTAAAAAATTTCAAGGACAAAATATTCATATCCATAAAACTGGATGTCGACGACTCATCACATGTGAGTGCATCTAGTGGTTTCTTGTTATACTTGATAATCATCAGTAACAAAGTTTCACAGTGTTGGTCATTGTCATTCTAGCATCATCACATGACATAATCATCCACATCGTTGTTCATGATGAACCAGAAATAATGTAAGTAGCTAACATAAGGAACACATCCATCACAACTGTCATCATCATAACATCATTAGAAAACATACATATCCACCAATGTTATCTTCATCATAACATTAATAGAAATCATACATATCCATCAAATATATCATTATCATAACATCAATAGGAAACATACATATCCATCAAGGCTAACATCATCGTAACATCAATAGAAAACATACATATCCATCAAATTTATCATCATCATAACATCAATATAAGGCATACATATCCATGAAATCTATCATTATCATAACATCAATAGAAAAAATACATATACGTCAAGGCTATCATCACCATAACATCAATAGAAAACATACATACCCATCAAAACTATCATCATTCTAACACTGACTAGGGAAAATCACATCCATCACAACGACTAATAGTAGAATCAACTATCTGGATCTTCAACCTGAGGTCCTCAAAGAATAATGTGTAAGCCTTAGGGCTAAAAAAATGTTAATGTCATATCAAGGTTAGTCAACTAGAGCGGGCACTATAATATTGAAAAATAATTTTTATGGTTAAAACGTTTGAAGTGATCTTAGTATTTTAAAGTTTGGTTTTTTTTTTATAAATATATGTTTTTTTGTAGAAATCCAACAAAGGTTTTTTTCTCTTAGAAGTTTAAGTTATATACTCTATATAACATTCAAAAATACAATTTAAACAATGAAAAATTACACATTGTATGTTGCACTCTAAAATAAGTTTGAACCTAAAGAAATTTGATCCCTCTCCACTCATGTTAGATTCATGTTTAAAATTGATTTATACTCGTTCATCCCCATAATTGTTTTTGAAATATTCAATCTATGTTGTAGCACAAGCGCACCTCTTCCTCTTGTATTCTTTATTTATAGTTTTGGCTATGAGGCCTTCGACCATGTTTTCCTTCAACGAGCTTTGTCCACTCATTTTTCTTATATAATTTCAATCATCTTTTCCTTCATCTTTTTGCACTCATTTTTTTATGTCATTTATATATATATATTATTTTAATTTTTAATTTATTATATTTTGATTTTTTAAATATTAACATAACCAAATTTGCACATTAATACATGTGGTTGAATGGAAAATGCCAATCATTAACCTAATCAACCACATTTACTAATGTGTAAATGTGGTTGTGCTAGTTGAGAGTCGACATGTGGAGGGTGGATTTCCTGTTCATAGTTACATTAATATTGTTAATGTAATTATTCATAATGTATCAATCTTATAGATAAATATCATTAATATTTTTAATGATATTATTAATAATATTGTTATTAATGCTAATGTTAATATATTATCATTATTATTAGTAGAAATATTTGTTAATACTATAATTTAAAATTAATATTAAAATAATAACTTAATATTAACAACCCATGGTCTACCTAGACTTAATGGCCAACCATGGTTAAAATGGTCGAACATGGTCAACCAAAGGATCTATGGTTGAATATGTTTAACCATTATTAACATGGGAAACCATAATTAATCATATAAAATTATGGCCAACCTTGTCAAATATCTCAAACAATGTTCATCCATGGTCAACATGGTCGAACCATGGTCATTATGCCCAACCATTGTCAACCATTGTCAATCATAATCTCTCATAGTAAATGGTTAATCATGGTCAAAATTTTCAAACCATGTTATCATGGTTGACCATGGTTGATCATGGTCAACCATGGTTGACATTGGTCAACTAAGGTCAACCATGGAAAACCAACATCAACCATACTAGCCATAATCAAACAACGTCAATTATAATTCTTCCTCTTTCTTCTTTGTCAAACATGAAAATCATTACCAACCATAACCAACCAAGGTCAACCTTGATTAACCATGGGTTAATGAGGTTTATTATGGTACCTCCATCAACCATGGGTTGCTTCAATCAATGATGATAAACCCTCTTCAAATAGTAATAAAATCATTTTTGTAACATTAATGTAACATCAACCATGGTCAACATTAATGTTACATTGTTAGATTAATGAAACATAAATACATTGTTGTATTTATGGTTGGCCATGGTCAAACTCGGTCAACCATGTTAATCTATAGTTAACAATATTCATCTATAATCAACTACAGTAAACCAAGGTTAGACATAATCTCCCCCTTAATCCTTGGTTAACCATCACAATCAGTGTCAATCATGGTCAACTAAGGTCAACGATGGTAATCATTATCAATCATGGTGGACCAAGTTTATCCATGGCAATCATTGTCAATCATGTTCAACTACGGTCAATCACGGTAATCATTATAAGTAGAGTTTCGGCTTAGAAAGACCTTTGTCGACGCGTTTCGAACCAACAAGTGTGGTTCATCGTCAGGACAAGTTGAAGAAACAGATCCAGCTTAGCATGTTAAATAGTCTGAGCAGAGACTCCAACAGCTAAATCGACCAACGGCTAATTTTGACCTTAGGACCCATGTCGAATTATTATTTATTAATTTAATATTATTATTATTTATGGAAATAAGTTAAATTAGGTAAAAATATATAGATAAATAAAATACTTTTAATGGTTAGTTTTAAAAATTTATTTATTTATTTA